>NW_010584968.1:105000-139737 GCF_000705375.1 Tinamus guttatus | reverse complement strand
TATATATATATATTAAGTGGAAGCTCTCAGACATTTAATTAAGAGCATAGCCTGTTTGGCAGCCTGTAGATTAGTTGACAGCTTTGATTCTTGGCTAGGCGAGAAAGATGACCAGGGCAATTTGCTAATTAAAAATATCAGGTTTGCCCTACCCTTCCATTTCACACCTTCTGGCAGGGCGAATGGCTCTGGTGAGCAGTCGCATTGGGAAGGTAGCCCTGAGCCTCCTCTCACCCGTCTCGTATTACCTGAGTTTTGGGAAGGTTCAGCTAATTTAACAGGCACCTGGGACACACAAAGACCTTTCCATGGAGGTGGAGTTTCAAGTCCGTGAAAGGACAGTTTCTCAGAGCTGGATTCCCAGTGGGAAACGTGCAGGATTTGGCCACCACGCTCCTCCCAAACCTCTGCTTTTTTGAGTAAAAGAAGTTTCCGTGTTAGGGCTTCCTGGGGGCTTGGTGTGGGAACTTGTGTGAGCACCTTTACTTTTTGGTCGGACTGGGTGTCCTGATATTTCTAGCTCCTTTTATTTCATTTATTCTGTGTCACAGCAACGTTTTTCCCGCTGTTTCTGTTGCCTGAGCTGTAGGCAAAGCAGATGGTTCTCTAGTGTCCAGGATGGTGCTGCCATCCAATGCGGGCCGAGGTGGTGACTTCTGCAGAGAAGGAGCTTCACGAGCACCCGCTTTGCCTTGAGGTTTGGTGTTTCTCTAGGATTGCGCCCGTGGGACTAGGACTAAAACCAGGTCCTCAGCTCGAAAACTGAGCTTGGGACTTTTCTTTTTTAGGTGGCGCCCTGAATACTGTAGCAAGCCTCTAAACACTGTTTCCATTGGCAGGACTGGCAGCGGGTGTGTTTTTCATGCCGCGAATGACTTTTGTATGAGACGAGTGCGTTAGAGCTGTTTTTCCTCGGTATCTGTTTACCTTTTTACCCCTGTGCAGTTTTCTCGGGCTCCTGGTCCTGCTGGAAGTCTCAGT
The DNA here is from genome assembly GCF_000705375.1 of Tinamus guttatus. The sequence goes on along the minus strand of NW_010584968.1, from coordinate 138,756 downwards.
TTCTGCAGTGCCCAGTGCATCTAAATAATAGATGTTGAAAGTGAAATGAAAACGAGGAGCCTCTCCTGCAAACGATGCAGAGTTACCGTGCGGAGCCGCCAGGAACTGGCAGGTTGTGCTCTTGGCTACCAAAGTTGTTAACAGAGAGGAGTTAACAAATTTTCTTGTGTCAGCACCTACTGCTGGGGTAGGTCACGGAGGAGGAGGGTATTTTCCTAGTCATTTAGTTAATGGAATTGAGTAATGGAGCATGGTAGGAGTTTTGAGTGTCAGCGCACAGACTGGCTGATCTGTTCAAATTTGCCCCTGTTTCCTTCAAAAAGGAAGAAAACACAGAACTATGAGTGGTTTGAAAACTTGAGGGTGCTGTGTTTGCAGAGAAACGAGTTTTGTATGAATTTGTGGGTTGTGGTAAGCCAATGACAGGCTTTAATAACCGATCGCCATGTCATAATGGCTAGAAAAAGTTTTATGTGGCTTTGCAACAAGAAGAAACAACAAATGGTCTGAAAAAAATCTTTGGCTCTTTCTAACTTTGTAAAGATGCAGTAAATGTCATTTGCAGGTAGCTTGAAATTGCAGCCGCAACTTTTATAGGATTTACTTGAAAAACTTTTGCTTGAGTTATTTAAAGTTATATAAAAAATCACAATATTGTCTTATATACTGTATGCAATCACCGAAGTAACAGTTAAAATAAACTGTTATTTATTATGTGATTCAGATTTATGATCAAACTTACGGGGTAATGGAACCATTGGTTCTAATGGAACATGATTTGTTTTAGGTAGCTTAGTAGTATCTATCTTTTGTCATTAAATAATTGGCACTGCTGTAAAAAAGCATTTAAATGTCCCATGGAGAAGTGAGAGAAACCACTGGGACGTACGAGCTTTGGCACTCCATAGTCATCTCTTGCTAACATTGTAGATGCTACACGCTGAGATGAAATAACAAAACCATATGGCTGATCCCAGCTGTTCAGAAGGCCACAGCCAGAAGGGAAATGGCAGTAACGTGTCAGGGCAGTGAGGTTCATTGCTTTTTTTTTTTTTTTTTTTTTTTTTTAAACTTCAGTTTTTGTATTGTATGCAGGTTGCTCTTAGCGTGGTTGTGGTGTGAATTATACTGCAAACTTCCAGCTCGCCTGTAGCTCTGAGCACTGCCCAGCCATTCTGGTCCTTTTGGGAAGCTGGGTGTGGAATCGTGATAGCAGTTTTGAGACCAGTAGTTAAGCTTGAATATTGTTTTGAGTATTGCTTTGGGGCATATTTGTGGTGTTATTCACGAGGGGGAGAAAAAAAAATCCTGTCCAAATAGCATAAGGATGTATACGCTGACAGTCACTTCTTTGGCATTGAGGTTGTGTTGTCCATGATGCTCGTGTTCATGGTGATGACAACCTTTTAAGTGCTGTGGAAATGAGTGGCTGGAGCACTGAAAAGGCCCCCAACTTTGCCAGTGTTGCAGAGGCTGCAAGGACGCCTGGTCTCCCCTCTGATCTGCCACAGACCCGGGCTTTTACCCAGGGTTAAGCCCAGTAACTAGCGGGAAGCTTCACCCCACTTGGAGCAAATTTGCTGCATACTGAAGATTAGGTGCAGTCCAGAGCCTCCCTGGCAAAGGCTGGTACCAGAGGCTTTGAGAAGTGCACAGTATTCACTTAAGGCTAAGGAGAGCTAATCTGTCCTTTACCTTATGTCTTGTATCTGTCTCTAATTAGTAGACATCGGGTTCTTATTTTTTTTAAGCATTAAGTCTTTAGAATTAGTATATTTTTTAAGCCCTTCAATTAGTATGTGCAGCTCCAGATATCCATGTAAGCGTCCAATCCTTCTTCCAGCCTCCCAAAGCCTGCAGGCATCACGACCACTGCACAGTGATAATGTGATCTGTAATATGTGTGTATGGGCGCACGTGACACCTGGAGTGGGATTAGTCAAATGTTTTTTATCCATTCCCTCTTCCTGCTTCCAAGGTTTGATTGCCGCTCATCCTGGAGATAAGGAGAAAGAAGCACTGATTTACCTTTTATGCACCCTTTGCTATTTTTTGTGCAATTCCTCAGTGTGTGCACAACAGCACACGTGCAGTGCAAGGAAGATGGGAGGCCTTTTGGTGACATAACTGATTTGTGTCAAAAACTAACAGGCATTTAATGATCGCGCTAGGATTCTCCCTCGGGACCGTAAATGTTTAGAAACCAACATGACTTGCTTCAGAAATTGGTCAGTGAATGAGCATCTTTGGAAATGATGTTGGAAAGCATCTTAATCCATGAGCGGGATTTGAAAAACTCCTTTGGTCTTGAGCTTCATACTTGTCCGTGCCTCCAACTTACAGCTTGTTCATGTCAAAGTTAGAAGATGTTTGTTGAAGATAATTTCCTCTGGTTTATTCTGATTTTTTTTCCCCCTCATTCATTCTCCTTCTCCCGTCTCTCACATACACACTTTGTTTTTTAATAAAAGAAAGAAGCAGCAGCTGTTCTCCCTGTTAAACTGTTGTGAGCCTCCCCTGGAGTGAATCACTGTGTTTGTTTAGGTGCATAAACACGGCTGTGTATGTTTAGGATTTCTGTCAAAGTTTTTCATTTACTCTGTGACCTGTTAAATGAGAAAAGGATGGGGCTTTGCTTCAGAAAACAGCTCTGCCAGAGAGAGAAAGAGAGAGAGAGAGAGAGAGAGAAAAATGGAAAAAAAGGCTGCAGACAAGCAGACAATAGTAAACTTTCTGAAAATGCTGCTCCTTTCATCTTTGTCCTGGCGTAATACAGAGGAGCTCTAGCAGTCACTCCAAGCCAATCTGATCTGGATGGAGGAAGAAAGACACATGGGTGTCTCACGTGGCTCTTGGTGTTTCTCCAGATGTATTTTGCCAAAAGTGCAATCTGACTGGAAGGGGAAAAAAAAGAATATTGGGATTCAAATTAGAGAGCTTTTCTCTCTGTTTTTGGCTTTGGAGTGTTTTTGAGCTGGAGTACAAAAGTGACAAAGGCTATTTTATCGGACAAAAGCACACGGACATGACCTGTGCACAATTATTAAATGGAACGATACTGTGAAATTTGTGTCTCTAGTTTCCAAGATTGTAACAGAAAAGGAACTGAACTGAGGGAGCTGATGGCTCTTTTTCTCTTTTTGCAGCTTGGCAAAGGCAATTTAAGCCTGTATTTTCTTTTTCCCTCTCACCAATGCTTTATTATTAGCCCAGAGGCTGTGGTAGACAAGTTCTGCCCTCTCTCAGCCCCTTCTCCTTAGTATCCCTGTAATGTCAGATGGATGAATTAAGATACTGTTCGCGTCCTGAGCAATCGTGGCACAAGCAGGGCTGTGCCAGGGCATCCTGTGTTCTCCAATGGATGTGTTTCAGTAGGCACAGCAGAAGACCTGCTGCAAGGAGGTGTTTGATTCAACCTAACCTTTTGGAAAGGTTTTGGGAACTGTATTTTGATCCCAGTTACCCATGGATGGACTGAGCTGTTAGGTATCCTGGAGTTACCTAACTCTGGTGCACCTTGCTCACGTTCCGGCTACTAAATTGGGCTGAAATTAACCCAGGCATTCATTCCCTGAGACTTGTCATGTAGTAAGTATGTGCATGTGTTCCTCGGGCTCCATTAACATGAGTTAACTGTGTAATTGGGCTCCTGGGGCAAATGGGGACAGGAAGCAGAAGTTATTTAGCAGCCTGGGCTTAGATTTTTTTTTATTATTATTTCTGGTGCTGGATAAGTGCCTGGGAGAGCAGGAGCGAAGGATGGTCACAGAGTGGCTCTAGAAGTCCCCAGAAAGCAGAGAATAGTCACTAAAACTGTATGTGGATGCTGAGTTTTGTGCAGCTATGTCAAGGTGGGACTACGTAGATATATTCATGTAGAATTTCTATAGCTGCTGCGCTTTTCCTATCCCTTCTCTGTCTTTCTTCCCTGTGCTCTGCAGCTTTCCTCCCACCTGATGTAGCACTTTTATCATAGGGACCATTTTGGTGACCAAAAACGGGCTTTCTGTGGGAAAGCAGAGTGAAGAACAGTCCTCGCTTGGCTTTGAAACCACTCAGCGACGAGTGGTGTGTTACAGCAGTGTATGCTTTAAGATTGCTGTAAATCCTGATTGTATGCTCCATTTTTTTAGTTTCCATTTTGATATGTATCTTAGCTGCTTGAAGTTTAAGCTCATGGATGTTTTTAAACAGTAAAAGTCTGTAAAAGTTTGTTGACATTGTAAAATGTTGGTGTTTTGAGAAGGGTGGTTGGTTCTTTCTTAATTAAAGGCATTAAAGGTGATCAGGCTCTTTTCAGGTATTTGGTGTGAATATACATGAGTGAGATTAGAATTAAGCTACCTATGGTATTTTTATAAATCTCACTTCACTTTTTTTTTTTTTTCTCAGTAAACAACTTTTGCTTTTAAAGCAGCAGTCTTTATCCCAGGCTAATTGCAAGACTGGCAGAAAGCAACACAAGAAAAAGTTTTTTTCTTTTTCTTTTTTCTTTTTTTTTTTTTTTAATTCCATTCCTTTTGGTTATGTGGCATGAACTCTTTTCTAAACTTTTAACTTGCAGGACTTACGGCAAGCTCTCTCTTTTCCTTGGAAAGATGCCAGCTGTGGCTTCAGGGATTACTGTGGCTGCCTTCTGTGCACACGCAGTTTAACCGGGTTCCATTTGGGCCGATTTCCCCCGAAACCGGCAGGTGCTGAAGATGATGATGGATGAAGGGAAGTGCGGGAAGAACAAGCCCTCCTTTGTGTCCCTGCACACGTGGTGATGGTCACGAGCGCGGAGGAGGCGCCCGAGGAGATGCCGTGGGGCAGGGGGGGACGGTGCCGCTCTGCCCCACAGCATGGGCGGGATCCCCTTCTGCCCAGAGCTTGCTGAGTGCTTATTTAGTTATTTTGGGGTCAGCACCTTTGGATCCAGAAAATGTCATGGTGGGGGGGAAAAAAAAAAAGCTCTTCCAGAATATTAAAAATAGCAGGTGCCTGGGTACATTCTTCATGCTGTTATAAGGAGCTATATTCTTGGCAGATGTAAACTTGGGAACGTCGGGTCTGTTTTGTGTCTGGCACTTGCATTGCCTGGCGCAGAGGCTGCAGGGCTGATGCTCATCCCGCTGGCTCAGCAAGGGTTAAGTGCCTGACTGGCCTGTTTTTTAGCCTTAATGCTGGTACGTTTTTAATGTCAGCAACTAGTTCGAAAAGGGGACTTGCACATGAAGTTTTGCATCCCCAAATTAAAGGTGAGTGGGACAAGATGGGCAGTTTGGGGGTCTGCAGCCACAAACCAGGGACAAGAAGGGCAAGTTGGGGAGTTTGCAGCTGCAGGCCGGGTTCAGCCAGCAGCTGAGCCTCCCGGTCCTGGCCACGTCCGGGTGCATCTCCCTTCGTGCCCCGATCCCTACTGCATCCCTAGCTCCCGTTGCTCGCGTTGCTGTGTGTGTGCACACGTGTGCCTGCCGCTGTCCCCCCGGCTATCTGGCACCCCCCCGCCCACATAGCTCGCATTCCTGAGCCATTCCCGGTGCGGGATTTGCGCCCGTGTTTTGTTTTGGAGGCTGTTACGACTTCATACTGTGAGTTTTATTTTTTTTCTCTCTCTTTTTTTTTTTCCCTCTGTTTTCCCTATAGCTACATCCTCACAGAGATGCAGTGAATTACCCCTGCCAGTTCCACGAGCCATTTGGTGCAATTGCTGCTAGTCCTGGGTGCTTCCTGGCTTTTTGGGGGGTCCACGAAGTGACACAAGTGCTGCCCAAAGCTCCTAGGGGGGGACGGGGGTGCATGTGAGGAATAGAGGACTCCCCAGAATGGTGCTGGAGCCTCCACGGGTGCTTCGAGGGGGGAGAAAGTCTCATTGTGATTTCAATTAAAAGCGCTTTTCACCCCAGCCCTCCCCTTTTCTCCAGGCAGCTTCCTGATTTGCATCATAAAAGTGGACCAGGGATGCCTTTAGCAAACGCAGGAAATAAGATCCCTGCAACTATCTGAATAAAAAAAAAAAAACTGTGATGATTAACGAGTTGCTTTGTTAGTGGTGGATTTAAAATCAACTGTTAACTGGATTGTTTAATATTGTATTATTACAAGGCAAGTTACGGCCTTACTTGCTGGTGCTGAGAGTCTCCTACCAAAAGGAGCCCTTGCCTGGCCTGTGCTACTGATTTTTGGCACTGTGAAGGAAAGCGTTTAAGTAGGCAGGTACTTAAGATCTTTCTATCTATAAATCCAGTCTTCATAAACCCTGGGTTGAAGTTCCTTGCCCCTTAATAAAACTCCCTCAGTGATTCTTTGAGCAAAAAAGTCACCTGCTTTTCAAGGCACTTTGAGTAACACTCAGTCGCACTCACCATCAAAGATGGCAAAAATAGCAGAGTAAAAACAACAAAAATAATTAAAATTAAGTATAAGCAGGAGACTAATACAGTGCTGGCACTTGCTGTTTTCTTTTGCACAACAAACCTTGAAATTTAGTCAAACTGACTTTGAGCTGAACTGGCAGAGCATCTAATTGCATTGATTGCAACCCTAAACTGCGAAGCCACAAAGGTGCTGTGACACCATACGCTCCTATAGGCAGGTGCACGAGTGTGGGAGCTTCTTGAAAACATGACCTTCATGTCTGCTTCATACATCAGAAGCAGTGAGCACCAGGTGTTTATTCTCTGCTCTTTGAAATAATCTTTTAACCTTTATTTTAAAACCCAGAATAACAGAGGCCTTTGAGAAGGAGCCAGAGTAGGTGGTGGAAGATGATGCTCTGTGTTGCACCCAGATCTGTGTTTCTATGCCGTTGCAAAACTAATATTAATGCTCACTCTCTGAGGCTTTTTTCTTTGTCTGACTAAGCATGCAAAGGAAAATATTGGAGTTAAAAGTGGAAAACTTCCTTTTTTTTTTTTTTTTTTTTTTTTTTTTTCCCTGGGTAAAATCATTAAAATAATTAAAGCAGCAGGGGTGGCTTGCCATGAAGGTTAACGGGTGGTATTTCCCTCCATCCCAGTTTGACCTGGCACCCATGAGGGGCACCAGCCCACATGTCCTCCTGGCCCGTTGACCTGTCGTCTTCTGCGCAGCGTCCTGAGGAAAAGTGAAACAAACTTCTTGCTGATTGTGGAGAATTCATAGACTTTGCAGTGAATATTGCACTGTGCTCCATGTGTGTGTCGAGGGAATTGGCGCTGGGCTGTCCCATCCATGGACGAGCTCATCGCCCCGTCCACGCTCATCCGTCCTGGTCTGGTGGTGCTTCCGACCGGTACCAGTGGACGGAGCTCGGGACGGATTGGGTGTTCGGCACAATTAGTTTTAGTGCAGCCTAAGGAATGTGTCGCAGCTCCTGGCAGTTTTTACCCCGTGACCTTGACCGGTTTCCCAGGCGCCTCCGAAACCTCCCGTGTCTTGGCTGTTCTCCTGCTTTTGCTGTTCCCGCATCTCCGCTGCACGGGCTCCTTTCGTGCCCTGTAACTCCGCTATTGAGCGCGTGCTCTGCTTGCTCCCTGCCACGCTGTGCCTGCTTCTCCGCTTCCTCTGTGCCCTGGATACTCACTGCCCCATTCCAGGGCCCTAAAACCATGCAGAAAAGCGGGTTGAGGGAGAAAAAAAAAAAAAAGTGCATTGGGATTTCTCCCTCTAATCTAACACAAGTAAAAACGTTTGCCTTGACGCTCCTCTCTTCACTTTGCATTTCCAGCTTGTCGTTAGATTTCTCCTAATTTTGGACCCTGTCTCAGGTGGCTGTTCCAGCAGGAGAAGTGATGAACTTCCTGTGCAGTTCCTTTCTTTCCTAATTCAGCTTATTAAAAGAAAAAAAGTCATTGCAGCTTCTTACTGTAACACAGCAGCAGTGGGGAACTCCTGCAACTTTATAGGATGCTGCCATTCATCAAGATGTTCTGTGTTGGATATTAAAAAAAAAAATCCTGGACAATCTTTGTGCCAAGTTCAGTCCCCAGTGATGGAAGGAAAACATATGTGTATATATGAAAATATATACATACTGCTTAATGACAGATTGTAAAGGAGAAACTTTTCCTGGCAGGATGTACTGGAGACTGCCTGAGTTTTATCTTGTCTGTGTGTTTAAAAACTTGCAGTTTTGTTGTCCTCCTAGGAACAGAGGAAAAGCATGTAGTGGCTAGAGATCACGATGTGCCAAAGCTCTGATAAGTTACAGGTGCCTTTATCAGCTCAGCCCAATCTTAGTTGTTTGCAGATGCATTGTGTGGGTTGGGAACTTGCCCTCTTTGCAATCTCCCCGTGCAGGGACTCCTGCTTTCTGCAGGGACTTCTCTATTTTCTTGGCTGTGAATGCACTGGTCCTGGCCAGCTTTGCAGATGGCTTTTGTGCTGTTCGTCTGGTTTCCCTCCATTGCTGAACTGCTAATTGAGAGGGGGTTGTTGCAGGGCTGCTTGCAGGATGTGATATATAGCCATCCATGCTGCATGCTCTGTTTTTTTCTATGCATCACCCACGATGCTGAGGTTACGTTTGCTGAGGTCATCTCCTACATCTCTCTGAGCTGCTTTTGTACTTATGCCTCCTAATTCTAGTTTAATGACCTCTCTGTGTCTGCGGGTTGTACATTATTTGCATCACAATAGAGGAATAACTTTAATCTGGAACTAGTGTTAATTAGATCAAAACTCCAGATGGGAGTTTCATCAAGTGGATTCTCTTGGCTGCTAAGTCTGACAACGCTGATCCAGTTGGGCTTTGTTTGGCAGGTCTGGTGGCTTATCTGAGAGTCAACTGGCTACCAGAGCTGTTTTAGCGAGAAATAATGAACAGTAACAAGTCTGTAACCAGTACAGATTCCCAGAGCTTAGCTTTATGCAGATTGTTTGGCCAAAATTTTTTTCCTAAAAATCAAGGGATCTCAGAGCAGCATGTCATTTATTTTTCACTGGTGTATTATGGTTGGTTCTATTTAAAAGCAATATCGTAGAATGAATTTCTCAAAGTTGAGTAACAAAATATATCAGTTGGAATGAGGAAGAAACTATCTGTGTGGATCGCTTCTCTCAACACCTTGAATTAATAATGTGTTTTTTTTTTTCCTCCAATTAAGAGTTAATCATGCCAGAACTGTGTAGCAAGTTATGCTTCTAATGCACTTCCCCTCAAGCATCATTTCTTTTGAATTACCAAGTGGAAACATGGGAAGACGTGAATATGTCAATATTGGGAGAGCAGCTCAGGGACGATTTTGAAAGCAGCGTGCTACCAAGAGCCGAATTATTAAAGGAAATGATAATAAAAATCATGTATGTGTACGAGCCCCGCTCCGTGGCTGGGAGGACTCGGTGCTGACGCTGTGACAGCTGGTAGGGGTCCAAAGTCCTCTGTGCCGCCCCAGCTTGTAGCAGGAAGTGATTTATCAGAGGATCAGAGCAGGGATAGGGGGAATTAACTTTTTTTAATTATCCAAACTGTATGTTTGATGCAAATGTAAATATTGTCTGGTATTTACAAGGACTGCCAGTGCTTCGTGCAGGTTCCCTGCCTTTTGCTCAAATTGTAGTGGTGTTGGCATGGCTGTTCTCATGCTGCAGCTTTGATGCACCATTGGCATTTGGAGGTAAGACTAGGAGAGGTAGGAGCCGCATACGGTGTGGAAGGAAGGTGTCTTTTAGAGCATCTTTGCATACAGCCCTGAAAACCCAGGGAGTCTGACTGTGTACTGAGGTCTGGGGTGGAATCCTGTGTCCCTGCTTGAAAAGCCCCAGGGGATGCGAAGGGCTTCCCTTTTGCAAGGTGTGAAAGGCTTGTGTTGCAAGAGGCCTTTGTGTCTTTGCAAGCAGGTATCCACGTCCTTGCAGGCCCCAAGAAAGGGGGAATAGAACTGCTGATATTGGGCAAACTCCCTGATTTTGGGGGTTAGTTCTTTGTCAGTGCTCCCCAGGGTAAAGTCAGAAGAAACCAGAGGCGATGTGGGGATGCCTGCGCAGAGGCACATGGAAAAGCCTCCCAGTTAATCAGTAACGAACTGAGTCATCCTGTGGTGTGATGCCAAGGGAGCGATGTGCACAGGGATGTAGGAGGAAGGAGCGTGCAAGGGTGTTTGCTGTGGAAGGATTCGCCCTCACTTAAAGAAGGCCCGTGACTTTATTGCTTTTGAGAAGGAAGGGCAGGGTGTAGCAGGGAAGAGGGGACTTTGCCTATGCACACTTCATTCCCTGCCCTGTTCCTCACATCTGATAATGTTGTCATGAAATGCTCAGTAATTCCTGCTTGGCCACGTTGGCCGCTCGGGCTCCTCGTCCTGCCTCCCTGCATCTTCGGGGCCCCTCGTTTTCCAGCTCATATACCCGAACTGGAGGCCGACCAGCCTATCTGAACTGCGTAACCGGCCACAGGGTATCTCACGGGGGGAGGATTTCTGCTTAAAAAGGCAATATTCCCATTGTTTGCCTGGAGCAGTACCTGATATGTTTAAGGGGGCGGGAAAAAAGTGCCTGCTCTGTGACATTCCCATTCTTTTTGCTGCTGGCTCCAAGATGTGCACCTGAGACTGAGCTGCAGGTGTCTGCAGACCCACACTGAATGAAACATTATTGCTTCTCGTATTTCAGTGAAATTTGTGTTCTGCAGTAATGCCAGAAAGTGGTTTTTTTTTTTTTTTTTTTTTTTTTGCAACGGGGAAGGAAGCTGAATATGGCGGGTGGAAAGAAAAGCAGTTTCAGGACAGAGGCAGAAGTGAGAAATTGAGCAAGAAAGCACAGCTGAAAAAGGGAGATGACTTGCTGTGCCTCAAGAATGCCCAAGCCAGTCCAGTTAAACAGCTCCATGCTTTCTTCTGGTCAGAATGAGTGGCATCACAAAAGTGAATCAGGAAGGGATTGGGGGAAGTGGCTTTTATTTTCAGGTTTATGTCAGGGAAACTTATTCACCCAGGAGGTGATCTTCATCCAAGAGGTGATGTGGGGACTCTTCCTCGTGTAAAATGATCCCTGTGTGCCTCGGCTTGCTGACACCTGATCGGAATCGCCGTGCGACAGAAGTCAGTGCTCAGAAAACTAACCAGCCTTAAAAAACATAGCTAAGAATAGGGCTGCTTTCCTTTCCTTACTCCTGCTGCTGAAAGGGAAAATGATCTCGTGAGATGATTTTCTGCTTTGACATTTTTCAGAAGGAATCGGGCCACTTTTTTTCTCATGCTTTCAGCTTGTGTGTCCTTACCCCAGCAGCTCTGCAGTGCTGGGGTGAGGAGGAAAGATCCCCATCTTTCTGCCATTAATTAGCAACGTTCTTGCTAGCTGGTGTCCTCTTTAACTCTTCTCAAGTTGCAGAGGGTTAAGAATGACTAGAAAAAAAATATATAAAAAATCTGGGAATCTTTTTTCACGGCTTGAAGTTGGCCACCCTGAGGCTATTTCCACCAGACATGGTCCGTGGTGTAATTTCATTTCTTGGAGCCCTGTGCCTGGGCAGATGAGGGAAGTCACAGCAGCATCTTCACCTGCGGATTGCTCCCTTGCTGAATGCTTCTCTTACCCTAAAGTGGCCCAAATTCATCTCTCACCCAGGGACACGGGGGCAGGAGAGACGTCATTCTGGGCAGGAATGGCAGGAATTAGTGTTGCTTCTGCTGGATTCCCAGCTAGTTTGTGCACATCCAACCTCACTGAGGATTGTGCTGAGGCTGAATAAACCAAATAAATAAACTCCCTCTCTGCTGAGAGCACTTCACTCTGTCAGAGCAAGAAATATCCTCCCTTTTGGCTTGACGCTTTTCATTCCCCACTGTTCCAAGAAAGCCCTCGCTGCCATTTCCACAGGGTGCAGGTATTTGGGAATAGGAAGTGGCATTATATCATTTATATATATTTATTTTTATATATATTTATATTTCTTTCCCACTGCATAGCAAGGGTGGAATTCCTGTAGCCTCCCTCAGAAGAGCAACTTCTCCTTCACAGCTTTGTAAAGGATTTTTGGGGAATGTATGAGGCCTTCCACTGCCGCAGTGCTGTCCCTACCTTGCAGGGGTCTGCGCTGGTGCTGCAGCCCTATTTGCACAGGAGCAGAGCACACGGGGGCTGGAAACCCTCGAGGTTTCTGTGGAAGGTCAGAGTGGTGAGACCCAAATTCCTGTGCTAATTGCCCTGCACCAGAATATCCCTGCTGGTGTTCCCGGAAGATTATCAGAACAATATTGTCTTGCTTTGAAATGTGATCTCGGAGCATTCAGCCCTTGAAGATGCTTTCTTTCATGTTTAATATATGCATTGTGGTGTATTTATTATTGTTATTATTATTATTAAACGTGTGTGTGGATTCTTACACGGAGTGATTATTATTCCCTGGAGTAAAGTGTGAATCGCAGCTCATCCCTTGCTGCTCTGCGTGGCTGGAGGCTCCAGGGCCTCTCAGAGCGGGGGCTCCTCATGGCTCCGAGCTCTTGTTTTGGGCTCGTTTCCTGCAATCTCGGTGCTTTTCTCTGTGCTGGCAGAGGACACCGGGGTGGATCGATGTGGTCGCCTTGCTTAGAGCTCGGATGAATCGAGCGATTCTCCATCCAAAGCAGCCCAGTGTCCAGCTCATCTGGAATTATTAATTATTAATTATACAAGGTACTTTATTCCCCTCAAAAGTTAAGCACTGATAAAGAATGGAAAAAGTTGTTTATGCACCTGAATGCTCCCTCCTGCACCCCCAACTCTGGTGTGCAAACAGGCTATAGATTACAACACTTTTTTTTTGTTGTTGTTGTTTTTGGATGGAAGCCCTCTCTAGTATTGCTTTCCTTCTGTCAGGGAGTTTATGAAACAGTGTCGTGAACACACTGCGGGGCTGAGGGGGAGGCGCTCACATTTTTAGTGGGTGCTCCAGATGTTTATGTAATGTGCCTAAGCTTGCACTGGAATACGAAATATTTGTGAAAGGCCCCCAGGTCTGTCCCTGGATAAGCTGTTATTTTTCTAGGCCCTCTGAACAAAGCCAGGGAAGGAGCTTAATTGACGAGCCCAAATTGGCTCTTGGGGCTCTGCCTGCTCTTTCCGAGCAGAATGACTGGAGGAAGATTGTTATCAAACCACATTTCAATTTGAAAATCTAAAATCCTGTAGTATTGACTTATCCCTTCTCTGACATTTACTTGCAGAACAAAAATGCCAAAAACCCTGCAAAGAGGCCTGCCCTCACGTAGTGGCAATTAGATGGCCCCAGACAGAATTTAATATAGATTCAGTTCCTTGCTCTGTAGTTGTTTCTGTGCTGGAGATTACCTTTCATTTCTTCTTTTTCAACCACAAACTACTTTTGTTTGACTTTAAGGCACTTTGATCTTGCAGCTGAGAGATATTTTAAAGAGAGACTCTAGGTAAGGCCTAGGAGAGTTATTCTGTCACTTTTTGGCAGGTTTTAGACTATGTGTAACGTGGTGAGGATTTTCAGAATAAAATGACCCATGTTTTTAAGGAGCACTTATAAAACACGTGCCATGTTTGACTTCTGAATAAACCACTATTTCCAAAAGCAGGGTTGAAACAAATAACATTCCCAGCAAATTCTGCAAGTGTTTTATTAAGAACTGACACTGGCCAATTTTCATATCTGAGGCACACGTGAAAAAAAAAAAACATTGAGGGCACTTTCTGTTGTTTGATTCCTTCCCGTGTGATCACTGTGACAGCTCATGTTGCTGGTGCAGATGGGGCCACCACAGCATCTCCTCTTCCTTTGCCCACCCTGCTCCTCCTCCCGGTGGTGCAGGTGGACAAGAAAGCTGGGAATCCCCCGTCCAGCCCGCTGCAGCGTCGGCTCCGAGCCGGCAGCGCTGCCTTTGTGCATTTCTAATACGCGCACAAGGAAAAGCTCTCCTGCCCCCCCAAATTTAATTCTCACGAGGCCTCCGGAAAATCTTCTTAATTGATGGTTTGGACATAATCTAAGCCTGGAGTGTCAGTGTGACTTTTCCACTCGTACTCGTTCACGGATGAAAGAATGTGTGGCAAATACGCAGCGTAATTATGCATGTTTCTAATGTTTCAGCTTGTATAATACCGCCCACCTTCCCAGAGAGGTCAAGTTACTGTTTCAGGCACTGCAGTTAAATAATGTACTGAGCGCTAGAGAAACGGTGGGCTCCCAGACTTGTAAGTTTAGTCTGTTTTATTGTGTGTGTGTGTGTGTGTGTGTGTGTGTGCACTAGTGACATCTGATCAGTTTTGTATTGATGAGTAGGTTCCAGTATTACGAGGTAACAAACTTTTTAAAGTATATCTAAACGGGGTAGTACCTGTGGCTTGAGGCAGTGATTTGTTACTGAATGGCAATATTTAATGCCTTGGAAGCGTTGTATGAATGCATGTGTGTGTGTGAAATTTATTCAAAAGTCTCTCTTTCTGTGGGAGCAATTACATACAAACTGCCGTGACAATCTGGGGACTCCCGTGCAAATCCAAGTCTTGGTCAGAGGCTGCAGCATGACAATGTCAGCAATTTTTCAATTTTTATTCTTTTCCCTCCGTGATGACCCCGAGTAGCCGCCAGCACAGCGGCACAGTAAAGCAGCGTTGCAAAGCTTTGCACTGCCTTCCCTGTGCTTTTCCACCCCGTCCTCTCCCTCCCCCACCTTCTGCGGCCTCTGCTCACAAATGAAGTGAAAAGCGGCAAGTTTTCACGCTTTTCAGGCTGCTTTGGTTTGCCTTGCTCTGTGACCGGCTCTGTGTTTTAGCACAGAGCTCGCAGAGAGGATTTTTGCCATTTTGTATTATTCCTTTGCCTGTTCAGGGGAAATATATGCTGAAGATCACACAGTTTCCATCATTTTCCCCTATTCTAGTTTGTTGGTAGATGAAGTTAACTGTTAGGTTACAGCAGCCTTAAAGTTCATGTGATGGAGCCTGAAAATGCAGGATATAGGACTGTTGTTGTACTGACTGTGTCCCAAAATATTTTTTTTGTGAAAAGGATAGGTGCATTGCTGCTTGTGCATGCCTTTTCTTCCAGGAAAGCCTCATCAGCTGTGGCCAAATACACTAGCTGTGATGAGAATGTTTTCAGCTGACTAGGACGTGTTGGCCGGCCAGTTCATATTCCCCTTGCTCTTTGGCTCATGCAAGGACTGGAGGTTAAAATATCAGTTAGGATGGGCAGCCTTGAAATGAAACCTGTGATAAGCAGCTTTCAGAAGAGCTAGATGTCTGGAGAGAAAAACCTCTCCTCTTTTTCGAGGCATGGTGTTTGCAGTCCTCCCTTTCCCTTAGAGACACTGGTTATTTGTCTACCACCCTTAGAAAGAACTGACATTCCTTATCTACTGCACGGTCCTCTTGAAGGTATAGGTAGATGCAGTGGTTAGTCTGGATAAGTTTGCATCTGAGGAGGTAAAATCTACATTAGTTGAATTTTCTTAACTTTTCTTGTGGTCAAGTCATTGATTCCGAATGTCTGATGAGACAGCTGACCTTTGCGGGTGGGCAAGAGAAACAGCATTTACATTGCACTGGCCATCAGTGATACCTGACCATGTTCACACCTTTGAAGGTGCCCCTCATCTTAGACTGCTGCAGCAAGGAGCATGACATACGATACCAGGATACCAGAGCGCAGCTTGGAGTTCATTAATTCTTTGTGCCTTTGTAGCTTCAGGCTGGAAGTGTGCTAGAGGCTCAGCTTGTTTCAATATTGGATGTTTCTCATGGACCTTGAGGGTCATTCCGGAGCAGCTCTGCAGTATGGAGGTCACTCTACTATAGCCCTTCCGAAAAGCCATCCCACAGGAAAATGTGAAGTGGAATCTTGCCAGTGAGGTGGTGATGAAATCCATTTGAAAAACGTCCCCCCAAAATAAAACAAAAACCTACGCACCGTGGTTGCAGAAAGCCCAAGCTGTAGAGACTGCATGGTGTGGTCCAAGGTTTGCCTGCAAATCTATGCCAAGGGAAGATGCGAATCCATTCGCTTTTCCTTGACAACTTGAAGCTGTAGGGAGTTGCCTGCCCTGAAGAAAGGATGAGTTTAAGTGTCCAGACTTGGATATGGAGTCTTATCTCTGAAGAAATGTGGATTCTCTGAGATACAAATTTCCAAATCAGACTAACGGCATAAGCAACCTCTGTTGTGCAGCTTGAGCTGCACTAATCCATGAAGGGTGCAATGTTTCACAGCTGGGGGGTGCTTTCTTTTCCTGACAGACAGCTCAGAGAAGAGGGATAGAGATTTTTATGATGGCTCATCATGTCAGTTGAAATCCATAAACTATTTTTAGGGCACATCACATTATTAGTGTTTCTGAACTGCCGTCTCTAAATATAATGGCAAGCAGCTCTACATCATCAACTTAATTTTGTAGGTTAGGAGCTTAATGAAGTGTTCACCTTTTATAAGCTGTCAGACTGCTTCCCCTTCCTCCTCCAAATTTCCCAGATGTAGCTGGAGACCAGAGGCTTCAAGCAAGTGGCTTAAGGAGCAGGAGCCTGTTTGCCACTGCATGTGTCCCCATGGTGAGTGAGAGGCCATATAACAGGAATGGGGCAGAGGAGATAGTCTTTTGTGCCCTCCCACACTTTCATTACCCCACCTTCCCAGTCCTGTTAACTGTAAGACAAAAGAGTGGCCCTTGCTCTTCCCTAATCCTTTCCCTCTTTAAGGAAGCGAGTGCTATTCATCCTGTGTTTTGTTTGCTTGTCAGCGGTGCTCAATGATGTGTTAATGTGAACAAGTAATGCCACATATACGTGGCCTACTGAGAAAGGTTGAAGGTGATCTGGACCTGAAGGTCTTCCTAGTTTTCTGCTAGAACCACTCAGTGGTAATTCTTTATGCTAATGCATCACTTGACATCTGCTCCTCCCTCCATTTTTTTGTCCCCAACCACCAAAATCTCAAGTACATTGGCCTTGTAAAGTCCATCACTATCTGCGGAAAGGGGGATGGTGAAGGGAGAGAAAAAAAAAATGGTTGTGTCCTGATGACTTGACTTCCTTACCCTGTAGACCTGAGGTCCTTCGGAGAGCAGTGGGATCCATGTGGAGTGACTTGCCTGCAAACCAGATAAAAGTAAGCATTGGGTATTCTTTAAGCATCCATTAGAGGAGTTTCACCTACTTAACACCTACTTAACATTTGCTGTTAAAATTCTAGTCATTTAATGAGTATGCAGTGTGCAAGCCAGTAGGATTTGAGAGGTGTGTTGGACTTGGCAGACCAGTCCAAGTAATTTCTTGTTTGCTCTGATACAAGCCAGGAGGGCTCAGTAGGGCTTTGGTGTTGCTTAAAAGAGGTGGTTTCTCAATGTCAACGCAATGCACTTTGCTAGACTAGCAGCTGAGTCTGTAATTTGTCAAGGGAAACTGCGTGTTTGTTGAAACCAGCTCCCTTCCCCATGGGGTGGGAAGGTTTGTGAATGTTCTACTGCAAACCCGGGGCCAAGGTGAGTCCGTCCTTTTCTTGTCCTGCGACGTGTGCCTGTGCGAGCAGGCTGAAACGCGAGCAGCCAGACGGGCTATGGCTGAGCTCACGTATCCCATTCGCCAGCAACACGAGTCCTCGTTGCTAAAGTAACTCATGCATTAATTCATGGGGCTGAGTTTTTCAAGAGATCTGCTGCTTGAGAGGGGCCATCGCGAAAGTCCCAGACTAATAGGATTTTCTTAGAGATGGACTATTTTTTTAAATGTGAATGGGAAGACGGCTGGGGGAAATAGGCACTGCAGAGGGGATGCTGTCCTGCCTAGCAGAGAAACACTTTCCCCTGACTTTTGCTTGCTCAGGGCGACAGTAAATGACCCCTTCATGTCCTTCCATTTTGTGGCGGGCTATGTTCTGGTGCAGGCTGTAATATATATCCCCACATTCCCATTTCCTCTTGCTCTCTAGCTGCACAAACACCAGTCTGCGTTGGAGAAGGGGGCTCAAGCTGTGGCCGAGTACACTGTTCCTTATGGTGTGTGCTTTGTCGAGTCACAAGAAGCTCAAAGTCCACTTGCAGTACGTGAAGATCTAGTCCCTGTACCAAGAGGTGGCATCAGTTAACAGAAGATAAGGTGGTTCTGGAAGTTAGCCCAGGGCTTGGTTTATCGCTGGACTGTCAAAAGGAAAGTTACCCAGTTACTTCGGCACCAATTTAACTTTTCTCCATGTGCTAACAACTTTGGTGGCTGTGTTATCTGTGTTTGGAGCTTGGTTGAGAACATTTACGCTAGCACGTACAAGCATCTCTGTGTACTCCACTTTGAGACCAAGATGAATGATTAAATTTGGGGCTGGATTGCTGCAGTTGAAGGGCTAGCAGGCTTTATGGACATTATCACAGTTTTCCCATCTGAGAAGCTCAACTGTGGCTTCTGTGCTGGAGCAGAGGTTGGACTAGATGATCTCTAGAGGTCCCTTCCAACCTCAACCACTCTGTGATTCCGTGAGGAGTGACTTAATGGCACAGATCACTGCTATGGGGAGATTCCCAGGCTAGCACAGTAGCCATGTTAGCGTGGCGCTCTGCCCGGATTAATCGATGTCTCTTCAGGGTTAATTAGCAGAGTGTGCTGTGCCATGCAGATATAGCCTAAGCAATTTCCTTTAGCAATTAGGAGGCCTGATGCCAGTAAAATGTACTAGGATTGAGTACTGGTTTTGGCTCCTTAATGGCTCTCTGTCTAAAAATACTGAGCATATATCCATTAAGAAGCACTGTTCTTGCCACTAGGAAGTCTTTTCAAATATATATATATATTTCCCCAAAAGAGTTTAATAACCTTTCTGGTGCTATGCAATTAATCTTTAATTGACTTTGAAGTGTTTGATGCAACATCTGAGACATATCTCAATATGTTATCCAGGCATGTCCTTGCAGCTGAGGGGGCTGGTGTTTTTTCAGATCAACATAATAAATTCCTCTTTAGATAAGTGAATCTGGCTGTTATCTGTTAAAGGGAGGTGCATGTGTTGGCGGTATGTGTGGGAGGAGGTGTTGAACAATATTAAAATGGGAAAGAGGATAAGATGGAATAGTCTTGTTAAAGATCTGTGGAGAACTTGTCAAATGAATACTCAGGTGAAGGAAGTAGACTTTCAATGAAAAGTTAGCAAAGCCATGCCTTCAGAGATTTAACAAATGCCTGCTACATATCAGTCTTTGTTTAAATGTAAAATATTACCAGGGTTAAAACTTCATGTGAAATGACAAATTTATCAGCAAATTTGCTTCCCTTTGTCTATGTAACCTCTCTACTTAACTCTCTTACTATGTTTGTTTTTCTGCTTTTCTTTGCTGCTACCTAGCACCCAACTGTGCTAATCACTGAGTTTTTCTTTTATTTTTATTTTTTTGGTCTGGAACTGAATTTAGTTTGCCACTTGTAAGATAGAAGTAAGGAAGAAATGCAACTTTTTGTTACGAGATATATAAATGATGCGTGTTCAAATTTTATTTGCAATATTTTCCATATATAAAAATATTTATAAATATGCATGTTTAAATTATCTCAGTCAGAATGTCAGCTACTATTATGTGTTTTGAAAAATAGCTGTGCTGTGTAACTTTTTCTGTTTTGATTGGGCTTGGACGTGTAGGAATGAGATGATGCATGTTGTGATTTGTTTGGGGTAAAAAGCAAAACTGAAGCATTCTTTTCATCTGTTTATTTAAGATGGTGATTTGTGTGATATGTTCTAGCCTCCCCCCCAGATTTTTCATCTTTGTTCAGCCCTTTTCAATGAAAGCAGTTCTGTTGTAGGAGGTTGTTGTTACTTGTTCAGCTTGGTTCTTGAGCCGCATTCTAGCCCTGGTTTTGGTGTTGCACAGTTGCGATACCATCAAACTCAATGTAGTGCAGATTGATCTGACTCAGGCATGGGTATAAATATCATTCTAGTTGAATTACCCAGACTACCAGATGAAAAGTTTGTACTGGCAATGGGAGGACAGGCAAAGATGGATTCTTTTGGAACAGAATGAACCATGAAGAATCTTGACATGTATCATGTGGACATGGCACTTTTGATCTGGTGGTAGGAGTTTGCGCCTTTGAACCATGGTCCTCAGTGCGTGGCTACTATCCAGATGTCTTGAAGATGAAGGATGAGGTCTTGAAGTGTTAGGTCCATGTTCTTATGGCAAACTGCTTTTGAACTTTTCATAAGAATGCAGCAGTTGTGGGAGTTTACATTACCAAGGAATATGTGGCTCCAAGGATGCGATTTATGTTCTATCATCTCCAGTCTCCTAATGCATGGCATAAATGGAGATACTTTAAGGAGTCTTGGAAAGTACTCCCACTGAGTTGCAAGGAAGATGTGTCTTGGATATTGGGGATGCTCACATGCAGTATAGAGAAAATTCATATTTTACACAAGCGTTTGAATATCTTTAACCATACTGGGGAAGTGCTGGACAGGAAGTGGTGGGCTTCCTCTTGCTATGTGTCACTGCAGAGCACTGGAAACTATTCTAATTCTGGCCAGTATCTCTACAGGTGTGGCTACTGAGCTTTACCAGCAAGGCGACACTTGGTGCTTTTAGATTTCTTTTATGATAAATTATGCAGTTTTTGGTTTATCTTGGTAAAGTGCAGAATCTCCTGGCTAGCTTTTCTTGTGGGAACTCCTTCTGCTGTCTCCAACAGACATATTATTTCTCTTCCAATGTGGATTATTTAACCATGTGAATTCAGTTACCATTAGACTGTTTTAGAAATTTATAAACAGTGTAGGATGGGAAGACATGTGTTTGTTACATTGGTCTGTTAACACTGCTTGAGCATCAGTATATTAATTTATAATAATCCTTTAATTATTGCTCCTTGTGACTCCTTTGTTTTCCATCTACAAACCTATGTAGATTTACAGATTGGGCCAATTAATTGTCTTGTGTTCCCATATTAAAGGTTTAGGTAAGTAATTAAAACCTGGGTGTAAATAAGTGAAAATACCCTTCAAAACTCTCCTGAGTAGCCATGTTAGATAACTTGAATCCCTCCGGTATCTATCAGGTATCCTAACAACATCTCTGTATACACATCTGCATTGGCATCTGCATGCAATGGGTCTTCAGTATGGCCTCAGGCTTGTAGGATGTATCTGCAAAGTGGTTTTGAGGCAGGATTTATAGGTGCAAGGACCAGCCTGGGCCTTGGACACCTTTGCCTGTATCTGTCTCTACGGGAGCCTGTGTTTTGGGGGAACTGTATTAATTTGAGAAATTAAACATTCCAAGTTATCTGGAATCGAGGAAAAAGAAGAAACAGAAAGAGTCCAAACCTTGGTGAGGGAGCATCTTAGGTAACTTCTTGTAGAAGAAAGCAAAAAGAGTTGTCTTGTATACTGCACATTACATACTGTTCAGGTATGAACTTAACTGCAATTTGGATTACAATTTTTTTCAATAAGGGTAAGGGTATGTGCAAGCCCTTGCAAGATCAGAGCTAGAAGTCCTTTTTCTAGGGAAATGAGACAAACTGGGTGTCTCTGTGCAGTCTGTGAAAAGCTTACGTAAATCTTTAATGTCTGTAGACATGCTGGATTACATAGTACCATTTCTTTGCTCACCTGGGGCTTTCTATTGCATTTCCCAGCCAAAGTTAGTAGCTCAAGTTGCAGTTCCTTAAACATTTACTATTGCATTTCAGTAATTGGCATGGCTGGGGTGTCCTGACGTGCCCAGGACTCTGTTTCTGTACATACACACAGACTGCTGTTTGAGCAAAGAGGATCTAAGCTGAGAAAGCAAGTGCAGGGTGACATAACTGTTGCAAGCTGTGACCAGAAGATTGTTACTCAGCCTTTCCTATTTGTGATTATTGGTAACTTCCTGATTGGCAGCATGGCTTTACCTGGCATTTGCAGTTCTTAAGCGCGCAATGTATTGCCCAATATATGTAATGAGTAATTTATTTCCGTCTCTTTTGTGTAGGATGACTTTGACGTTCCTGAATGTGCTGTCAAATGCTGAAGTGCTGAACTGAAAGCAAGCAGAAGACCAACGTGTTTGTTATGATGTTTTAAGGTAAGATGTGATTTTTTTTTTGCCGCAGGGGGACAATACTATGGAATGCTAACTGTGCTAACTCTACTCCTTTTGTTACACCTGGCTACTGATATCTGTGAGTTAGAGCAGAAATCACTGGCCTCATCAAGATCAAAGTTGGGGAAATGAAGATTAAAGGAAGCTCTGAAAGCTAGTGCTTGTCTTAAGGACCTTTTTTTGCTATCAATTCTCGGACTCGGCCAGGTTTGACTGCTGTTGTTTGAAATGATGTTTGGCACAACCCTCTAAGCTCTGCCATCCAGCCAGTTTTTGATCAACCCCACTGTCTGTTCATCTAACCCACACTTCCTGAGCTTCCCTATGCAGATGTTATGGGAGACAGTGTCGAAAGCCTTGCTGACATCCAGGTAGACAGCATCCACTGCTCATCCTTATCTAGCCACCCAGTCATCCCATTGTAGATGTCTGTCCAGTTGGTTAAACATGACTTCCCCTTGGTGAATCCATGTTCACTGCTCTTGATCACCTTCTTTACCTTCACATGCCTAGAGATGGGCTCCAGGATGAGCTGCCCCATCTGGAACAGCAGCTCCTGCCTGTAGGACAGAACATGCTGGTTCTGTGTTTGCCAGAGTTTAGCATGAAAACAACTTCACCAAACACTAGATGGTTGGTTGCCCCTGCACAGTGTTTAAGTGAGAAGATACAGTTCAAATCTGGCTCAACGCTTTCTGTATTTCCTGAGCTCGCTAGACCAGTTCAGTCAGAATTTCTGCCCCTCACCCTGCAAGAGTAATCAGTGGGCTTCAGTGGTCCATGAGGTCCTTGTATCTGTGCATCTGCAAGGGGGATACATTTTTGAGGAAAGCATCCCTAACCTCTCCTTCTCTGGAGATCTTCCAAACCCGCTTGGATGCAGTCCTGTGCCACGTGCTCTAGGTGTCCCTGCGTATGCAGGGGGGTTGGACTAGATGACCTCTAGAGGTCCCTTCCAACCCTAAGCATTCTATGATTCTATGATTCTATGATGTTTTCCAGTGCTCGGCAATGCTGAAGGAAGGTCAGAAGTTTGCACCATGACCACAAGCCACCTCCTGGTGGTGCTGCCATCCGTGTTCCAGCCCATTGCACCTAACCTGAGATGTGCTTAAGATTATATACTTAAGTGCTGGGGCTGCTCTGATATTGCGGACTGTCTGAAAACAACCAAATTGTGACATGCCATCCCAAGTTTAACCAGGGCTGTTAGACCTCACTTCTTACTGGTGCCGTAGGTGCTCTTAAGGAGACCTCAGTGTGATATCAAGGTCTCTATGTTAATAAAAGCATTGTATTTGCTTTTCTGATTTATATCACTTGAGAAGGATTTTTATTTTAAACATGTATTAATCTCTGGCGCTCCCTTAATGTAAACAAAAACGCTTAACAATGTTTTTACCTTTCTTGGCTTTTTTGTTGTTAGAACTTGACTAGTTCGTCTCTGGGTTTTCTGAGACAGTCAATTTCTAATATAGAAAACAATTTATTTTCTTGCCTCAGGTTTTTATTTTTAATAAATTCCGAATTTCTAGATATTGCATATATATGTTTTATTTCTCTACATATAAGGTACAAGAGCAACTCATCTTTTCCATTAAATGTTCTACTTTTTTAAAGAAGGTGCTTGGTCCACCAAGAAGTGTGGCTTAGCATGCTAATAAAACTCACTTTATGCCTTTAAAATCTTTATTCAAAGTGGCCTGGCTAGCTTACAGTAGCTGTGTGGGTGGACTGTCCTTGAATTTTGTAGACTTAATTTAGTAGTACACAGTACCTAGTGATGGAAAACAGCTATAAATTGTCTGTGCGCAGCCATGCATTATTGATAAAGGGTAGAATAAGCTCCACAATTTCTTTATTTGAAGTTGTTAGTGCAACAGCTGGCTGATTTAAGTGTTTTTTTTCTTCTTCTTCCCCCCCACCTCAAGTTGGCAATGAAATGTCTCCTCATTTTCAGTTCTGAATTTGGTCCTGAATTTTGATTTGTGTGAGTGTGAAAGCTTTTCTGACACAACTAATTCTGACTGAAATGTTTCCACAGACTAGAAACAAGTTTTATTTTGGGGAGAGATAAGCAAACATAAAATCTGGATGCAGAAGGCAAGGCTCTTTTAATTTTCATAACTATTCAGAAATGGAAAATGGAATGTAAAGTGTTAGATTAAAATGTATATATATACATGATTTGGCACACTTTTAAAGAAAATACTTTACAGTGAGTGCTTTCATTTCAGCACTTCTTCAAAGCTTTAAAAATCTTCACAGCCTTAAATTTGTCAAGTTTTTTTTTCTCCTGACATTTATGATGAGTAGAGTCTAGAGAACATAATTTGCATATAAAACTGTGCTGTAAACTAAACAGTCCTTTCCCTGTAGCTGAACAAAGGTACAATAAGCTGCTCGACACACTGGAAATTAAAACAAATAAATAAAAAGCCAGGAAAACTATCAAAATACTTGGTTTTCCCAACAAATGTGCAACCTAGAAGATTCTTTGTGTGCTATAATTCCTGGAATGGGATCTTCTCCCAGATTATTATTCTAATATGCTAAGATGAATGTACTATTTGAGATATACAAATAATGTATTGAGTATGGAATAATTTAATGCCCTTTTTCTGTATGCATAAATATCCTTCATTTGAAGTGTTACAAACCTCCCTAGCTTTTTTTTTTTTTTTTTGGTGTAGGTGTTAAGGATAGTAAAAAGTATGCATGTGCTTTATTTTCATGAGCTCTACAGATGTTTGTAATGTTTTCCTTTTCTGTGGAGAATTGCTGTGTATTAACTTAGTTCTATTGGCTTTTAGGGTAAAGAATTAAAGAATTAACTAATGAAGTAATTAAATTGCTTGTATGGTTTCCGATCTAGAGGCAGTAAAAGTTATGGGGGAGAGGACTAACATGTTTGACAGAGGATTGCTGGAGACTTACATTTGAGAATAACTTGTTCAAAACTGATGAAAATCGTGGGGTAAATCAAATACAGTGGCTCTTAATGATTAAAATGCTGAAGTTATGAATTCTTACTGATTTTGTAATTCTCTGACTCCTTCAGTGCTAATATTAAACAATTTCTCTTAAAGGAGTATTAGGGTTTGGGATTTAAAGGAAAGCATCAGGTTCTTGAAGTAGCCTATTTTGATACATAAAATCATGAATTTTGCTCAATACATTGAAAGCTGCTTGGAAAGGAGCAGGAAGCTTTCCACAGGTCATCAGATTGGTCTCTGTTAATTCACTGAGATTGCTTGAAAAGGAGTATTTTCCTGTAGTTTAGATGTCTCAATGTATTCAGACATCATAATACTGGAATCTAAAAATTCTGTAATGATAGAGGATGACACCTTTGATTCTGTTTAATTATTTTGGTGATTCTGTTAATACCTATAAACAACTGGGTATTTAACATCACTGCAAAACACTTCTGATTTTTTTTTTCCCAATATGGAGCTGTGGTGTGTCTCGTGTGGCAGAACAGGCTTCAGCCATTCTGCCTTTAAATTTTTTTTCCATACAGAAATTTCTGGAGAGTTGAAAATGGTTCTGGTGGTGTATTTTTTTTTCTCTGAAACATAAATATTTTGGCAGGGGAGCATAATTTGAAAGTTCCTGGTGTTTAAGAGAGCTCCTTTCTGTGGTGTTTCTAGGCATGATTGTAATGAGATTATAAGAGAAGGAAACACCACAAAATACAAGAAGCGTGTGTGGTCGCTCCCATCCCTACCCAGGTGCAACACCAAGTGCCTTGACAGTGACAAGTCCCAACCTGCGATCTCGTAAGGGGAAAAAAGCTCCCGTTCTTGCCATTCTCTCTGCTCTGAGTATGAAAAGACATAAAAAAAACTTGTTTGGGTGGAACAAATTTCAGCAGCATCTTTCAGGTTTGATCAGTTGCAAAATCCACGAGTTGCTGCCCTGTTGAAATCAGTAGCCCTTTGCTACCTCCAGCTGAAGCTTTGGGTGGGATTAATGCCGATTACAAAACCTACTTCTGCTCCCACAGAAATGGGGAGTACAAATGTCTGCTCTGCCTACTCAGCTGCAGGATGTGCATTTTGTTAGCAAGACATAAGTGCATCATAAAGGACAAACTTGTATTATTTCCTCACTTTCTCTTTTTTTCTTTTTCTGTCTTTTTTATTTTCCCTTATACCTTGTTTCAATTCCCTAATTTAAAAGAGATTTGAATGATAATTAATTGCATGCTAATTTCACTGAATTACCATGATGATAGTCCTGTTACTCGCTCAGAGGGCTCCTTGGTGAGAGAAATTGATGAGATCATTTAACAGATTAACAGGATACCAAGCCCTTCCCTATTTGTCAGCTGGAAGAGTAATGGTATATATTTTTTGCAAATCTTGCTTCAAGTAGGGCTGACGCGAGTAGCTACGATAACTTACGGAGTTTCGTCCTCATGAAGGATGCAGATGACAGGCCAGTTTATAGCTCTCTTCTCCAAACAGCCGGTTTTATTGGCTGCTCTTCCACAGTTTCTATGCAATGTGGTGTACCAAGGCATGTTGCCCATCTGTCATATATACATATATTTAACCCTGGGGGTTTTCCTGGACTATCCTCCCCATTTTCTCCTTCCTTCAACACTGAATGTAGTGGGGTGGCTGCATCAATGCAGACAGGCATAAGTTGTATGGGAGATAAACACGTGTGGTTGCAAATGGCAGAAAAGCTGCTGGGTGATCCGTGTTCCTTGGGCAGAATGGTGGTGCCTCCTGCTAATTACAAAATAATTGAATAAGCAGTTAACTATGTGTTGTCTTCCTGCACACTTCAAGGATTTGAAACACGATCTGTTTTCAGTACTGAGCTTTGCTTTGAAATGGAAAATGAATAGTACTTGATCTTGTATTTCGTAAGATGTTTTTGAAGGTGCTCCATCTTTCCACCTTTTAGTCCAGAATTTCTTGCGCACCTGGAATACCAAGTTAGAAAACACAGATTTTTGTTTATATTAGTTTGTTTATATTACTCTAGACATATAGACTATACTCTTGAAAATACACCTATAGGAAAAGTAATGTGGGAAGGTGAGGTGTCTGGAGAACCCAATTTTAATGGGACATCATGAATGGCACAGAACTCGGGTAAAATATATAATGCATCTGAGGATTTTTCAATGGTTTTGTGATAAGTACCTCTTCTCAGGAGTCACCACCTTGGATGGAGCTTGCAGGGTTTTTTGGGGATGCAATCACAAGCCACCTTAGCGGGTTTGCTCATTCCCACTTTCTCCGCCTGCTTTGCCATGGCCCTCAGGTGTTCTGACATCACTTGGTGCTGTGTTTGTTTGAGTGGTAGTGGATGAAAATCCTCAGCTGCTTACAGCAGTGATGCCTCCACAAAGGGAATAAAAGTATCTTCCCTCATAAAGAAGGATGTGAGGGAGTACATGCATGGTATTGCTTCCCACAGGTGGTCTCCAAGATCTAGACACGAGCAAGGTGCTGAGCATGGTAGTCAGAACTAGGCATGGTGCTTAAGAGCTTTATAGCTAGATGTTGCAGCTAGACCTTTGCAGTGTTATCTGTGGGAGCGCCCTCAAGTGCAATTCTTAAAACTGACTTTCTGCAAGTGATGAGGAGCTTGGCTCTGAGGCTCTGCTCCCTCGTAGCTTTTTCTGCTATGGTGTCTCTTATTAGCGTCAGCTAGAGCCAGGGAAGCAAAAAATAAATAAATAAATAAAAAGAAAAAGAAAAAAGGTATAGTAGGTAGAAAGCACATTTTGATTGTATTTGTGGTAGTATGTTTCTGAAGCTGTAAAGTGTGTGTGATCCAAATGGTAAATATGCCAAATTCGAAAAGGTTGTAAGAAATCTCCTCTTAAATCTGCCCTCAAGAAAGGAGGTATTATGCTTGTTGTGGCTGAATTAAAAAAATGAAAATGTAGGCACAGAGGGAAACTGCTTTCTGACAAAAAACTCCACATTTACTGACAAAAAAACTCCACTGCTATCCCAGACTTGTTTCTCTGCTGTATCACTTCAGGTTGACTGCTTCCTTTCATTTTGCTCCATTTTTTTTGCAATAAAAACACTAAGTAGTGACCTTCATCTGTCTTGAAAGAAAAAAAAATATTATTACAGCAGGATTCTTGACATTTTAAAACGAAATGGAGGAGCTGGGAGTCATGTCTTTCTGAGTTGTTGTAATTGATGGAATTTCTACTCAGGGAGGAGTTTGGCTTGTTTAGTGCAAGTTTGGCAGGAGAAGTATGCATCTCATTTTGTCTGTGTGTATAAACTTTTGTCTGTGTGCTGAAAGGTGCTTTTAAAGTTGCTTTTAGACGTGGCTGAGATCAGATAAAGCAGGTAAGCATATATTTAAATGCATAATAATGTTGCTTGTTAAGGTTGGTTAACTAGAGATGGCTTTTAATTGAAAATGCATAGGAATAAAAGATCAGTGATTTTCCTTTTTTTTGTGGTGGGGTGGGCTAAAAGATCAACCTACTTTTGGACAATGCAAGCAGGTTTTCTTTTATAGATAAGGGGGAGTTATTGAGATGTTCTGTCCCATGCTAGGTATCTAAATTAGCTCACAGTACTGGTAATGCTTGAAGTGTATTGGAAATAAGCTTTTTTATGTAGGGACCTAGAAGAAAAGTGCCCAGAAGTTCAAAGATTTTTGTGGGCAATTGTCCAGAGAGCTGGCCAGAGAACTTGAGGATATGCGTGGGTATTTGTGGTCCAAAAAAAGGTGAACTTACAGCAAGCTGTTTCTTCTGCTGCCTTGAGGAAGTCCCCTCAATCCTTCATAATGAGGCCTGTCCCTTAGAAAAGGAGTTTCGGCCTGCCTAATACTAGTCCAGCATTAGCTGAATTGCTGACCTGTCTGCATGGAATTGGTTTTTGAACATGCGAAAGGATTTAAGTGTTAAGTATGCAAAGACTTGTAAAAGGACTTTTCAGATCGGTAGTGTTTGTTTTGTTTTTTTTTTTTTTTTGTTTGTTTGTTTGTTTCAAAATTCCGAGTATATCACACAACAGATGCTCCAAATCCCATACTTACAGAGGAATACTGTGAGCTTTATTCGGTCTGTAAAGAGCTTCATAAGTTGAGTTTCCTCTTCGCTTTTGTGCAGATAATCAAGGGTTGTTTAAATGTCTTAACTGCAGAATTTCTGATTCTTGGGCCAGGCACTTCTGAAAAGGCTCTCCAGAGATAATGGTGAGGATCCTTCACTTAAGACAGATGCAAGCTGACTACAGCAGTCGTTATTCAGAAATCTCCTGATGCACATGCTTTTCTTATGCAATTAATGAATATATAGGCAGGAGCACATACAAAAAAACAACAAAAAAGCAGGCAAAGAGAAGACGGATGTAAGTGCTGATTAAGTGTCTCAAAGCAAAGTCGAAAAAAAAAAAAAAAAAACAAGCATGACAAGAATGCTATTTTTATTGATTTATTTTTCCCTACCCATTTTGATACCTGTGTGTATGGTGGTGGGAAGGGGCAGGAGTAGTTCCCAATCCGTCAGGAATGCTCTATGCCTGGCACGTAACTTGCCCTCTTCCCCTGATATTCATGATAAAGGTTCATGGAAAAGGGTTTTTGCAGACTTTTGGCCAGTGTAGTACTTTTGGGACAAATGGGAGAAACAAAGCGAGTTGTTACTGAGGAGATAGGTTGATTAATCGCTAGTTTTTAAATCCCAAGCATTAAGTTCTGGGAGCGTCTTCGTAATAATGATGCGGTTAAATGTAGTTTATAGTGGGGGTAAATGTGTTTCTATATAGTTAATCTGTACAGCCTACAGCTGTTTTTGTCTGTGTAGACCTGAGTAAACACAAAGATTCGATTCCAGTTACAGAGATAAATCGACAAAAACAGAGTTGCATTGAGAACTTCTGAACTTTGCCTTGGATTTTGTGTTGTTTTGCAGCAGATAACACCTGCCTCCGTGGTAGAGAGCTTCGGGTTTTTTTAAAAAAAATGGAAAAGACATATTTTTTTCTTCTATTTTATTTTGGTCTATGTTTTCTCTTTCTTTCTTTGCTTTTTCTCTACTGAGTGCTTAGGAAAGGCCCTCTTGATTCAAAACTGTGTTTTATCTGTAAGTATCACACAGATGCCTTATATTTTGCCCTGTATAAGAACTGATGGTCCTGATGCAGACAAACAAGTAAGCTGAAGGTGCTGTCCTTCTCAAAACAGTATTGATGCCATATTCACTATTAACACACCATATGATGAGGTGGTTGTAGAAAAGGATTTTAAGCAATCACTTGACTTTATCTGAATGCTGGTGCCTAGTGAGGAGTTCTCCCCTCTCACCTGTTTGCCAAGTGATTATTAAACATCTTTAGTCATTTATGCTTGAAAAAGAAAAGCACTGATCTCGCAGATCAGTCCTGATCTTGCGTTTTCCAGTGGATACTGAGGTAAGTGACTTCCAGTGACTGTATCTTAGCAGGTTATTTATGATTTTTTTTGTGACTTTCATGTTCTCGAACTTGCTAATGAGGATATACCATTTAACTGACAATACTTCAGTTAATGAGTGACATAAGTTTTTTTACATAGTACTTACTTTTCTTTAGAACTGGGATACAGAATTAAAAACTAAAATGTCCTTGTCTTCCTGTAAATGTTTTATAGCACTTCTAAACGCTTTAAACTTTTTTTTTTTTTTTCTGTATAGAGTAGGAATTACTGTTACAGAGAGCAGGATATCAGCACATGGACCACTCATGTGCATTGCTCCGTGCTCTGCACACCCAGGAACAGCCATGTCTGCCCATGCTCTGATCTGCTCCTGAATGTGAAATTTAAGTCTCAGATCTAAAACATTTGCGGAAAATAAGGGAAGGGATTATAAAATTTAGCAAGTCGTATCAAGGATGCACAGATGTTGCAGATCTCTGGTACACTTTCACATGCATCCCCATTAACTCTCCTTTTTTTGATCAAAAAGAATCAAGGATAAATTTTTGAGTTTATCACTTCTTCTGTAATGGGATGTTTATAAATACAATAAATTAAGCCATTTGTTCTGGGAGTGACAAGTAGAAATAAGTAGGTTAACTGTCGTTTAAAGCACAAACAACCAACCTCTGTGAAGAGCAGTGGGAATATTAGCAAAAGCCAAAGTTTGACCAGATGGTACCAAGCAAATTGCTTCTTTTCTTTCCTCTCCCACAGCTGCTTTTTCTTGACATTTGCGACACCCTCTCTCCAACCTTAGCATGAGTCCCCGCCTGTCTGTGCAGCAAACTAAAAGAGGCACTGGTCTATCTGGAAAAAAAAATAGAAAAAAATAGAAGAAAAAATAGGAGAGAGAAAAAAAAAAAAAAAAGGAGAGAGGCATTGACTCTTGGCCAGAGAAGTTTCCCAGTCCACATCAAAGCTGTGGAGTTGTGCCATGGACAGGGAAGGGAGGAGGGCAGCACAGCGAGCCATGCTAAATGTGGCTGGCGACTTAACAACAGACTAACCTGACAAAAGAAAAACTGCTGCTGTGTTAATGAAATGAACCCATTGAGTTAAGTCTCTCAAGAGTCAGAACCTGCATAAGGAAAGGAACAGAAGTGCAAGGTAACAGTCATTTATTTTAATTACTTTCTCTTTCAACACTTGCTGCCTTGTGTTTCAGCGTTTCAGAAAGACCAATCCACAAGTGTTGCATGCTGTTTTTTTTTTCTTTTTCCTTTTTTTCTTTTTTCCTTCTTAAGTTAAATTTAGTTTATGCAATGGACAAGGAAGTAAAATTATTCAGCTTAATTTTAAGACACAGTAGTAGTTCATGTTTTCATCCATAAACACAAGAAGACGTAAAACATGCCCAAGATCATGGGTTCATTGTTTTGTTTAGCTGAAACAACTGGTACAAGTTGTCTTTTTGGACTACAGTTTGTCTCAGACGTCTCTAACCTCTTTTGTTTCTCTGTGTTTTTAAGGAATAAAGTAAGAATTCCTGCAGAGATTTTTGTAATATTTCTGTTAGAGGTACTAACTAACTAGTAATGCACCTTAAATCTAAGCCCTTTCTGCCCTCTTCTGGGGAGAAGGAGGTCTTTTGCTCTGGACTCCAATATTCTTACATATGCGAAACTGTGCAGTTTCATTTGAATTTTTTTTTTTTTTTTTTTTTTTTTGTGAGAGACTGTTGGTATGCCTTTGCTGCTTGAACTGTTTATAGTCTATTCTCTGGAATGCTATAGTCTATTCTCCTCTAACCTCTGGAGGTTTTGGGGTTGCAATGAGCCCCATAATAGCTCCATAGCACGATGGTTTATGTCTGCCCGTATGGAGAAGCTTGTTTCTAAGGAGGGAACTTCTGCTTAGTGCAGATGCAACCTGTAGTGTCCAGTAAGTGGCTCTCTATTTTGGTACCTAGTGCATAACTAATTTTAAAAGGCTATTAACTTTTTGGGTGCTGCAAGGCAAGTGCTGCTGAAGCAGAATATCCCAGAAATTTGGGGAAATCGTTAGGTAAGGTTTTTTTTCTTCCCCTCAAGTTTAGTGGTTTTCCCTCAGTGTTCTTCTTTATGCTAGAGACCATTTTCATAAATTTTTGTAAGGCTGTCCCCAGGTGTATATAGTGTATGAAAGAAACAGAAAGAAGCTTTATGCACGCAGTCATCATGGGAAAACGAGACTTAATTGTGATTGTCTGCACGGGAAAGATACTTCAGCTGCTTAATTGTGCTTGGGTGGGGTGAAACTCGTGGTTTCTTCTGTTAATGTTGTGTTTACAGCACACCCTATCCTTAATAAAGAGAGTTATCTCTGGCAATATTTGAACAACAGCAATGACTGATCCCAGATAAATCTCCTTGTCTGTTGGTTTCTTATTAAACTCTACATATGTTTATGTCCAAATTTTGAGTAAAGATTTTGAGAAGGTTAAATGTTGTATCCTAACAGTGTCTGTAAATCTGTTTATTGGTTTTCTATCAGTCTTTTTATTGCATCCTGGCATTGATGTGTACAAACACAACCTGTGTTTTTAGAATGGAAACGAGTTCAGAAACTTGGCCATAGGGGTTCAGAAGAACCATTTGCTTCACACCAAAGGTTTTGAAGCAGGGAAATGGTGGGAAGCTTCACAGAGTGTCTATTATACAGGTTGGAATTACAGCCCCAAGAAAGATATCCCATGGGAACTGATCATCCAACATGAGGTCCCTACCGATGTTTTTGGCTCACATGAAAATAGCGTTGTTCTTGTTCTGTCCTGAACTGTGCTGTAAAAAAACTGCACTGCTGTTATGGTACAGTGCTAATATTGTGCAAATCATCCTGCTTAAGCTTTGGTATCATATGCAAGTGAATAAGTGTGAAGGATTTGAAGGAATGACTCAGTAATACCAGCCTCCTGCTAGCCTCCCCATCTCCTAGGACAGAAACCGTAGGGGCCAGGCTGAGCAGCAGGCAAGTGTGGCTGGTTTGCATGAGCTTGTTGGCCCTGGCTGCTCAATCCAGCTGCTCCCCCTGCTCTGGTATTAGAGAGGAGGATGCAACGACCCTTGGGAAGGAGCATCCTGCTCCAAGGTGTGAGCATCATCCTGTGCTTGGGCACGAGCATCCCACCCCGCACACCTCCTCCTGCTTTGCTCGCTGTGATGTGCATAAACAGTGCTACACGTGTTGAAGACTCTGCTCTTTGGATTTCGGAATACTTGGGGCAGAAAGCCCCAAGTATCCTCTAGGGCTCTGCATGCAGTAGAGTTGCTCAAGAGGAAGAGTGCCGCCGGACACGATCCCAGCCAAGATGCACGGCTCCAAGTGAGCAAGGAGAGCGAGGAGAAACCCCATTCAT
>NW_010584968.1:69368-104859 GCF_000705375.1 Tinamus guttatus | reverse complement strand
CAGGAAGGCCTCCTTTGCAAATGCTGCTTTTCATAACATGCCCTGTGTGCGTAGAAATAGACGGTGCTAATTAGAAAGGTGAGCAGATTTTCCTCTCATCCACCTGAGAAGAACGTATATTCCATACAACCTGCCGTGGGTGTGAAAAGAACCTTTATCTCCTACTCGACTTATAATGCCTGGATTTGTTAGGCTTCTCCCAAGGACTGTGCACTGTATATCAGGCATGAAAATATATATATATATATACACATACATATATATATATATCTTAATAAAATGCACCACTTGCAGAATAACTAGGCTCTTTCCCCCGCAGCAAGTTCTGTCTGTGGACACTCTTGCATAACCTGATGGAGAGCTACCTGAATATTTCCATGCCTTTGAAATGGAGTTAGCAATTCTGGATAAGTTTTGGCATGTGTCTGTGGAGACGGGATGCGGAACATGCACCTCTTTTGAAATGTAGTTCCAAATTACTTGGAAATGCCAAGTGTTGATTGGGGAATTAAAAAAAAAAAAAAAGAAACACCCAAAAAACAGAGCTGAAGAACCAGCTGTCTGGAAAGCTTTAGGAGAAATGCAAATTCTTTCTGCTTAGGCTCTTTCCAGAGTTCCTGAATTTAGCATGCATTTGCCCCTAAAAAGATTATATTAAAATACTTAAAGAATAGTCATTTTAAACCACTAACACGACAAGTAGGAGAAGTTTGGACCTCAGTCGTGCGTCCCCTCAATATAATTTTTTATTTATGTAGATGTGTCTGTATGGTATCAGATCAGGTCCACAGAGTTCAGTATGCTCTGACAGTGGCCAGCAAAAAATACCTTGGGAAGAATATATGAAAGTCAAGCACATATTAATATATTCTCAGAATATACTTGGCCTCCAGCAATATGTGGTTCACAGCTTTCCCAAGCCAGAGGTGATTTCTTTGGCTTCTTAATAGCTGTTGGTGGACAAATTCATTGTATATTTTTTTTGACCATCACTGGTGTTTGTTTTTGTTTTAAGTATATGTAGGCTGTTAGCAACTTCAGCTTCCTGTGGCAAGGAGTTTCACTGGTTGCCTATAGGTTGGGTGAATATTCTTTGTCTTCATGTTCTTTCTACCCTCTCTGTTATCTCATAGTTTTTGTTCCTGTTAACCCCTTTAAAGCCATGTGTTTAATACCACTTTTTGTTCATGGCATCCTCAGTACAAATGCAGACTTCTGAAATACCTGGTGCTTTGTTTCCTTTTGTTTTTATTCTCACTGGCTTACCCAAAAGAGACTTGAAATACACAGATTTTTTCCTTGGTGTCTGAGCTCATACTGATAGCTGAGTGCTGGGGAAAAAAATATTTTGCACTAGATGGCAGTGTGGATAGTTATATGGGAAGCTTGTTTTAATTGCTAACATTGCAGGAAGGGCAATTTGCAGTATTCAGCACAAGCACCGTGCTGCAGGAAGGACAGGAGCACCTCTTGCTTCAATGCCTAACCACCACATATCCATGTTGAGGAGAAATGGATATTCCCAACCTGAAAAGCTTTAGCTGGTGGTGCCTGTTCTGGGAATTGCAAATTAATACATTTTTCTCCTTTTGCTTGCTCCTCATGCATCCATGATGCATGAGTAGCTCAGCTGCTACATGAGCAACCCATAAAGAAGACTATGTTGAAGGCACAAGGGTGGCTGATACACCTTAAAAAGCATCTCAAAATGAGAAGCTGTTATGAATTCCTGGCCGGTTGCTGACAGTGGATCTTCCTTATATTAATATAAAAATACTAATAAACTTAAGCATCAGGGTGTAAGACATTTCTTCTATACTTGAAAATCAATATGAGTGTGAAGTCCTGGTATGCGAACTTCTTTTGAAAGTCAGTAGTGCCACTCTACATTGAAAGGAGATGAGTAGCGGACTTGAAGTGAGAAGTCGTATCTGAAGTTGCTTCCTGAGTGGATGGTCTTGATGGTCTTATGCTGAAGTGACAGAAACTTTCCTGGAAAAAAAAATATATATATATATATTACAGGACAATCAACAGAAGGAATGGCTTGCAAACTATTGAACTTGATATCTATTAAACAAGAGGTAATTAATGTGCGTCTGTATAATTAAACTTGCTTTTAATAATGGTGTTGAAAAGAAAGCAGGCAGCTTGGGAGAGAAATACAGTTCAGATTTCTTCTAAAAGAGGTGAGGGATTTGGATGGTGCTTGTTTGCATTTGGTAAGTAACTGCAAAGAGCAGTTGTGAACTGGTCTGGATTTCTGTCTTGGCTGAAAATTTGTGAACTTGGTGCTGTCACAGCCCTGTCCTTGTAGGCAGTGATTTAATGTACAGCTCTGGGAAGACCTGAAAAGCAAATTAGGAATTTGCAGACTTGACAAAGGATCTTTTTTTTTGCCATTGTTTTGCTTTGACAGAGTAGCAAAATTAGAGGACCATGCAAAATCATTACCATCTGAATGTGAAACTCCTTATCTTGCTACTTCAGGGAGTCTTTGCAATTGGAAAATGCCCCTGTTGTTGTAAGCAGCAATAACTGGAAACATGGACAAAGATCAGCCTGTTGCTGGAGGAGCGTGTCACTTCTGAACTCAACTCGTGATGCGCTTCTTGCCTCATTTCAGGCAGACTGTGGGGCAGTGAGTTGTTACGAGCCAGTGCTGCAATTTTGGTTCTTCATACTACTAATAAAATTGGATTTCCACACACAATGCTTTCGTTAAACTATTAAGCTTATTTGTGTAGTGTTTTAGTCAAAGCTGTAATTCACTTAGGTGTAGTCGTGAGAAAAACTTCTTTTTTTTTTCCAGATTAGTAGGATAGCACTTAATTAAATAAGGAATTAAGCAATCTCTGTCCTTACCATCTTGTTTTAAGAAACCACAGGTTAGAGCTGTAGCATCCTCTATGATCAGATTAGTGCACACTTGTGGATGTGTCCAACGTTCCCTCTGAAGTGGGTGATACATTTCATAAGATAGGCAAGATATTCTGAATAAAGAGAATAAAGCAAGTTTGTTTATGAAATCACATGGCATGCCCAAGCTTAAAAAAGTGGGGGAAAATATGCCTCAGTTATCACCTTGTATTTTGTCTTTTTTTTTTTCCTCACCTGTCTTATACTGGAAAAGGATAAAGCAAACAAGAATGTCTTACTCCTCCACCTTCCCTTCTTGAAATTAAGAAGCAATATCGTGCTAGAGTCTTTCTGCTCTACTTCCCATTTATGATTTCCCCCCACTAGCACAGTTGTACATTATTTGCACTGCAAGCATTATAAAGGAATATTTCTGGAGAACTGGTTCCCTAGGGCAGCTTCGTAAGAATCATTGTTATTTGTCTTGCTGTGGTGCTAAACAAACAAATAAAAAACCTCAACTCCTCCTCCCAACTTGGAGTGACAGATGACCTTAAAAAGAGAGCCAACAGTGCCGATGAAAAGATTGTGGTCTACCAAAGATAAATGGAAATAAATACATGCCATAATACAAAAGTTACAGAAAATTGGGTAATAACTAGTTTACATTATGCAGTAACCACTGGGCTGATGCTGTTCTAAGCCAAGAATATTTCTGTGAGTAACAGAAGAGAAATCTGTTGACATGAATAGTTGCAATATTCAAGATTCAATGTAGGGTCTGGTTACCTTCTCAAGAGATCAGTACATTTGCACAATCTCTGAATTTAGGAAAGGCCAGAATTGCGTATTCTCACTGAATCATATCATATCAGAAGTTGTGAGGCAAATGGAGCCACATATAAAATGTACTTACATAATCCTTTTGCCCTCAGAAGATAGACAGCTGATCTTGTTTGGGTCAAGGTCTTGGGTTTGGGCAAATTTCAGTGGTATTTAGGAGAGCAAAGTCATAAGTCTTGCTCTCCTGTCCTGTTTTGCATTGAGAGGCTGAGGAACATCAGGCAGTCCGTGCTCTAGAGCAGAAGATGCAGCTGGTGCAAGGATAGCATGCTGTCTGATTACACTCATATACTCAGAAATGTCCCCAAGACAACGGGCTCAAACCAGTGCAAGCCTGTCACAAGCCAACGTGATACACATCCATTTCATAATGCACGAAATCTTAATTTCATCAGTGGATTTGGCAAAGTCTGGAAGAGGACTGATTATGGTGTAAAGAAAAGAGGAAATAAATTAATAAACTTAATAAATAACCACATCTAGGATTAGAGGTTGGTGTGAGAGAGTTGGTAGGAAATGATTAAAACATATGGGAAATTTAGTTATCTTTTATTCTTGTTAATTATTCCTCCTACTCTAACCAATGCAAATTTTCCACCCATGCCCTAAGTATGAGCTGGTGCCAAGCACAGCTCTCCTTGTGGGATATTAAAAGGTACTGATGCTTCCTCCACACTGTCTACATCCACCACATCCCCTGCTGTTAATCTTGGGAATAAACTGGGGAAGTTTCACATTGATGAAAAGCCACCAACCTTGTTGTAAGACCCTGAATAAAAACACTTGTTCCTTCACAGTGACCCTTGGATAGGTCTTAAGTGTTGTAATTGA
Source organism: Tinamus guttatus (assembly GCF_000705375.1). The sequence continues at coordinate 100,326 of NW_010584968.1, read as the reverse complement.
ATGCTCAAAGCTAAATTTTTGTTATGATTAATTAATGTTTGGACACCAAAGAGTTTGATACCACAAGCTTGTTAATGAAGCATCTCTTTGGAACTAAGCCACAGTTATCTCTTTGTAGAAGAGGCTGTGGCAGTTGGGTACAAGGATTTGAACTGTTGTTCCTGCAGAAACTGTCTTGATTTATCCTGAAAACCTCTGGCTTTGTGCTATTAAGAAATTTTGCTCCAAGATAGAATTTTTATTTGTGCTCATGTTGTTGTTCAAAATCGTTTATACATAAATAGGCTATATAGCTATAGGCTATAGGATCACTCTAGAGAGTGGAAATGATCAAATTTTGGAATATGGCTTTCTGTAGCCCTGACTGGGTTTTCTTAGCCTCACTCTGTTCATCACTCAAATTCCCAGCATCTTACACTGGTAAGACTGATATTCCTTAGTGCCACAGAGGAAAGAGCTCAGGAACATGTCATCCTCATAACAAATTAAAGCTGAGGTGAGGACAGTGTCTTGTGGAACACGTTTTTCCGCTGTACTTCTCTCTGCAAGATGAGTGGATGAAACTGACAATGTTTTTGAGGGAGTGCCCAAATAACCTGGTGTTGCTTGATGTCTCTCTGATTTTTATCCTTATGTTAGAAATCCACAGGCAGAATAACATTTACTTTTTAATCAATTAAGACATCAGACTGCAATATTTATATCTACTGTAATTCAGGTGTGGAAAGGTGTCCAAGGAGTGAAATTAATTCTTTAAACACCGGTTGTGCCTTTCCATTGTGAATCAACACTGCCTTGCTGGCCTGTATCAGCCGTTTCTAAAAAGAACAAGTTTATGTTGATAGGTAATATTCGTAATATTGAGCAGTTTTGGTTCCAAGTGATTTTTTTGTTAATTATCTTTATAGTTTCTTTTGACTGATGTTCTGTCATTTTGCAGGTATGAAAATAAACGTGAATCCTGCAGCTGCTGGGAGTGCATTTATAGTTCTTGAGAACATAAGAATTTTCTTCTGTGCATGTTGTTCCACCTGTCCTCAGCAACCTGCGTGCTGAGAACCACATGTTCCCTAAACAGCAGCATTCCTTGTGCTGCTGCTGATTGCTTAAGTGCATAAAACCAGGTGGAATTTCTCAAGACAGCTTTGCACCTCTGATGCTTTTGCTTTCCCAGCAGAGCAGCAGCTGCCCAGTATTGTGTCTCTTCAGGTTCTGCCTTCCCACGTAATTTGCTAATTGGCACCTTTGGCAAAGCTTCCATGTCTTCCTGGACACAGCAGCCGCATGCAAAACTCTTTGGAAGGGGAGGCGATAGGGCAGTGTTCACATTTGCTGGGTTCATGAGGATGCCCAGCTCCAAAACGCGCTGCCCGGAGTCAGCATGCACAGGGCAGAGTGAGCATAGGTCACCATATAGTGGAAAGAGATGCCGTTTATGGTATGGATGGGGCTGCCCAGTGATTATGGAGGGATGACTGGTGGACCAACCCATCTCCAGCTCCAGCTCCTGGTGGGACAGCAGCAGGAGGCACCCCTTTCACCCCACAAATATTCATAAATCTCCTTGACTCTTGTATTGAAGGCTTCCTCATACTTATGACAAAAAATTATTTTCAGGACAATTATTCGTTATGGGACAATAAATGTTGCTGTTGATGCTGATACCAGGACGTTCATTTTTGGCTGTTTTTATGCTACTCCTTTTCCTGCCCCTGGCAGCAGGCTCTATCACCGAGCGGGATATTGCAGTCTTGCTGCCTGGGGATTCCCCCTTGTAATTACCTCGATTTTCTGAGTATGATTTGGAAATCCTGCTGCTGCTTTGGTTAATTCTCCATGCACCTCCTGGGGCAAAAGAAGCTCTGAAGAGCTTTGAAGTTCTCCAGGTCTGCACTCTGTAGTCAACATCACTTGCTGTGCGTGCAGTATGCTTCTGGGAACGCGTTGTGTTATCTGGGATGTCACTATGGGGTGGCTGCTTCGTGGATCAGGATCACGCTTCAGCTTATCAAACCACTGCTAGCTTTTTATTATTATTATATATATATATTTTTAATGCCACTCACTACTGATCTCACTAGTAATCATAGCTAAACTGAAGGGGTTTCCATGGGACTTTCGGGTACTTAAGCACCATTCCTTTCCTAAAATTGACCTCCAGAGCATGTCTCCCTTCACAGCTCCCTCATGAAAATAGTGCTTGTCCATGTGCCCTGGGCTGTTATATGGTGAATTTTAGCTGTACTGAGAAAGGGACTAATACTGTTGTTCAGCCTTTGAGAACTTCATTTCGATGCGTGACCCAGCTAGCCTTTTTTTCATTAGTAATGTTTTACTTTCATAGCAGTCAATATTCAGTGTGATGGCAGCAGATAAGAAGAGCACTAAGATCTATTCACATCTTCCAATACATCTTTATCAGTAATTTCCATCTGTTGTATAAAGCATGTTTGTTTTTTTCCCTGCAAAATATGTAGTACACAGCAAAAGTAAATGCTTGGATCGTAATTTTCAGTTACATATATAGATAGTTTGCTTCTTGAATCAGAGCATTTAAATAATTTAAATCATAAGCTGAACATTTCAGTACTTAATGTTTTTCTTCCTTGAACATTATTCTAGCATTTTGATCTTTTTTTAAAAAAATCTTTTTCTTACCTTTTTTTATGACTGTTCGAATGAAGCAGAAACCCTTTTAAATGCATTGGAAAAAAATTACATCCTGTTTACAGACTAGCATGTTAAAGTTCTACAGAAATTTCCTACTGGCAGAGGTAAACTGTCCTTGCAACAGCTTTTGTACTCTGTACTTTTGGGCTCCAGAGTGTGTTTTTCTCAAAAAAATTTATCTCTAGCAGAAGTGATTGAAGGGAGCTTCTGGTTTGATGATGGCCTTTCACCCCGAGACTAAAAGCTTTTCAGTAGTGAAATTGTAAAATATTCCAAAATACGGTGCAGTCTGTTATTTATGGTGTGTCTTAATGGCAGCATATGGGACATGCCCTGTGTGTAAGTATAGCTATAAAATGCTATTTAAAAGTAAAAATGAGAAATGAAAATGTTTACTTTAAGAAACTTAATGCCTTTTTTGTTTTGAAGCTTCACTGCAGGCTAACATCAGTATGCTGCATTCCTTTAGTTCATTTCCTTGGCAACCTTTTGCTACTGAAGCTACAATGTCAGAAACAAAGGGCAAAACATGGATTAATAATTAGCAATAAATACGTTAGCAGAAGTTCAGTTATAACTTCTGCCTTTTACTACTGCATGGTAAGAAAAATATGAGAATCATATCAGCACAGTGGAAAGGAGCGAAGGATAGAAGTTAATATTCCCTCTGATAATAATTCTATAGCTTTAAAAAATTCCAAAATTAAACATAGGGAGACAAAAAGTGATTATTTCTGAAAACTTTATTCCTGATGTTTTATTGACTTGTAACACTTCTGACACTTTTGGCTGTCTGTCCACTTCCCTCATAGTAAAAAAAAATAACAAATTTCCTGATTGCTTGCTTTTTGGCATTGGATCTATTGCTGATCTCTCTCTTCACCCCCCACCCCCAACTCTAACTGGTCATGTTCTAACTCTGCTATTTCATTACTGTTTATTTATGGGTGAGAAAAAGAGAGAGGCAGGTGCAAGCAAAATGTGCATTTTCTTTTCTTTCTCTTTTTTTTTCCCCACAATTTCTCCAATAGAAAGACAAATAGATCTGCTTCTTGCTCTAGGTGTTAGTAGCAAATCCATGAGCTTTGTGAGTATGCAGAGCTTGATAATATAGGTTACTTTCTTAGGGAATTGGTTGTGGATAGGAATAGTCCGTACTCCGCCTTGCCCCGCTGCCAGGTCTCTGAAAGAATTTGGGGAGGGCATTAGTAGCAGTGCATTAATTTATTTTGCTCTGCAGTGTGTCCAAATGTGAAAGTCTTTCTTGCTTTTTACTAAGAACAGAGATTTTAGTTCTATACATGATACATAGTTTCCTGCCCAAGAGTGACATTTTGCAAAGAAATACATAAATGACATTGAAGATGAGTTATTTCATTCACAGACCCCTGCTCTTCAGAAGAACATATGAATGTATTCCTCTTTATTTTTTCCAGAGTGTGTCAGTGGTGAAAGACAGGCAATTACATTAGTATCTGTGCACTCATATGGTGATTATTAAAGATAAATTATACTTTGTTATTTCTTCAATAATGCCAGTTAGCCAGTAATAAAACAATTGAAAACCTTTTTAATTTTTTTTTTTTAAGACATGGATCTACATAGAAAGGTAGGCCTTTTTTTGCAGTTTGCATAGATCTGATCCACTATGATAGGGATATAGGAATGTGACTTTTAGGTCCATAGTTCATTTGGGGGAATTGGGCGTTTAATTCTGGAATGTATGTGAGAAATAGATGGCTCCTTGTACATAAAGTGTGTTTGTTCATGAAATGAAGAGAAAAATCCACGGAAACCTAATTTAGGCAGAATGTGACTTACTTGTGCAAAAATGAATTTTGGTGCTTTCCTGTACTTGCTGGTGGTACTATGCATGTTCAGAAAGCTTAATGCCTGTGTGCTTGAGAGCTCCTCTCCTACCTGGTTTGCTGTGACAGGTTTAAATAAGCTTTATATATATATGTCATGCCAGGAACCAAACACGGGAATTGCATGAGAACACTGGAGTGAGGGAGATAATATACCAAGTTCTAAGGCCTGGTTTCTTAAGAGGAAGAAAACAAAATAATTCTGTGTAACTGATCAGCTCGCTTCCAAGTGTGTATGGCAAGGTGGGGGTGCTTGAAGCTGAAAAATCCTTCCCAAATCCTGAACCACTAAGCGGGAAGTGTTGGAAGACATCTGGCTCCCCTGACTCCGTTGTGCTTAGCTGCAGGTCTTTGAGGCAACCAGCTCCTGGTGAGTTAATACTACTCAGCCTGCTTGCTGATGAGGGGAGATTTTGGATGGCTGTTGAGTGACTGATGGATTTGGCCACTGGGAAACAGCATTCCCACCGTTCTAGTATGTGGACATCTGTACTCCATTGGCCATGGCATGGAGATGGAGGCTCTGGAGGAGGAACTGCAGAAACCTGGTGCCCCTGGGACAAATGCAAACTCTTAACGGAGCATCTGCACTGAGGAGCAGCTAGCTCCTGCCTTGAGGGGGAAGGAGGAAGGAGGCAACAATAGCAGCATTGACAGCAGGCAGCATGGAAGCTGCCTGTTCTTGAGGGATGCTCTGCAGTGGGGTGAGGTTTGGCAGCTGTTCCTGGTGTCTTCCCTGGCCGAGTGCAGAAGCGATGTGCTTGAGGTCTCAGAGCAGTAGCAACGTTGCAGGAAGGTATGGTCCCTGTGCACCTCAGAGTGGCCACAGCACGTTATGAATGAACAGACCCGTGGTACTTTCTAGTTTTTAGGTGCTGTCTGGCGTTTAATAGTGTGGGCTGTAGAGTATCATGGGCAGTAGGACTTGACAGTTCTCTGCCATAAGCTGTGATGGAGCAAACGTGAAAAAAGAATTTTCTTCTCTTCCTGCATAGTAAGCAGGGATCGATACTGAATTTACAATACCTTTAGCGAAAAAAAAAAAAAAACAGGGTTGTGGCAAAAAACTACCAGGAATTGGTAACTTTTGGGGGGCAAAGTTGATCTGCTGCAGGAGTTGTCTCATGTAAAAATACACCATGAGCTGGAGACCACTGTGGAGTAAACACGTGGGCAAATGCACATACAAATCTATGAAGCTGGCAACTGTCGCCCTGCACGACGGTTGCAATGCATGTCACCCTTTTGTCTTGGTAGATTTATAGCTTCTCTGACTATGTTTAGCATCCCAGGACTCTTTCCCAGACCTAAAATCAGAAGAAGAGGCAGACTGAGATATGGCTGTCTGCCTCTAAATTTGGTTTGTCCTTGTACCACTGCATATGAAATGTCACCCAAAACTAAATACATGGGTGCTTTATAGAGAGTTAAATTCGTCTGTTTACTTGAGTTTGGGGAACTTGTCTTAGACACGAAGCCTAAGTGACATCATGGTGCATTGCATAAGCTGCTTTATAAAGAGTCTTCACTGATTTGTTGATCTCAGCCTTTAAGTTTGCCTACCCTTTAAACAAGCAAGTCCATTTCAAAGTATTGGGATCTTTCTGCGTGCATTTACACGTTAGACAACATTTCACCCTGCTGAGTGAGAGGGATGCTGTGTTTTGCTTTGCCCCATTAAGTGAAAAAAAAAGTGGTTGGGAGTTTATGTACATGCTGCACAGGAGGAGGTGGAGGACTTTTTGCTGGCCCAGCAGTTCCAGAGCTGTCAGCACGTGCAGGACAGAGGTGCGGTACAGCTGCTGTGTATGTGCAGTCCCCCTCTGCACGCTTTCTTATAATTTAACATCCCTTCTAGAAGCCTTTTCATCTGTTATTGGTGCTGGATGTAGCTCTTCGCCTTGATGGGTGAAAATGCTGCTCAACAAATCTTTTGCTTCCCCTTTGAAGAGATATTGGACTCAATGAATTCGAATCACAAAAGCCTCTTCCCTCCCACTTCTCCACAAGAAAAATGTGGATAGCCCAGTTGCATCCTTTGGGCTCCCTGTCACAGCAGGCATTACAACCTGTAGCAATATTGTACCTGTCTGAATTCATGTACTTTCTTGTGACTCATTATTCATTGGCATAAGACAAAGGGAGTGCCTCCAACATCACACATCAGGAATTTCAGGTATATATATGTACAAAACTTGTTTTCTCTACCCTGGATTATGTTTCTTTGTCTATTTTTTTTTCTGTTGTGACTTGTATGTGATTGACAAAAATACTGAAATTGAGGTTCTCCTTCCCATGTGTTAGCTGATTTCAGTAGCCAATCCAGGCATGCTAGAAAGAAAAGTATTGCCCATGCTTTTGCTCTGTTTCATATGGTTGTCCTTGGTAGTTGCCAGGTTTTAGTAAAGGGCTGGTTATGGTGAGGGACTTTCTGATGGTGATTACACCTGTAAGGGTACAGAAATATGTAAGCAAATTCTAAGCTAAGAAGTGCCTTATTAGGAGAAGCCATAAGGGATGGAACTTTTCAGCTGGATGCGAAGGTGGAAGCTCATAAAGTCACTGAGGATGTTCACCAAGTGCAGTAACTGGGACGACACTCAATGAAATTGGCAGGGTAGTTTTGGCCATCCCAGTCAAAGTAACTCATTCTAACATAATTTGGGAACTGCAGCTTGACACTGTATTAGCTGGGAATCTGAGGACCCAAAGCATCAGAAATGGGTCTGATTTTGTTGTTTTTGTGGCAGAAGAGAAGGAAGTGCCTTTGTGATGTGCTCCTTGAGGGCATCAAGCTCCTTCAGCTTGCTGACTCAAGGCCCAGAGAGCCCAGCTCAGCTCCTGCCCAGAGCTCTGATGGAAGCAAGACCTGTAACAGGTCTATGGACAGAATGAGGAAGGCAGATGAGGAAGGTGAATTTATGGTGACCACAGCCATATGTAGTTAATTAAAGTGTCTGCTCAAAGGATTTATATGGCTGCTTTCTGCTCCCAACCTACTGCCAATCCTATAGCAATGTGCTTCTCTGGGAGTGCTGGAAGAGAAGATAGAGAGAGGTGGCTTATTTTGGATTGCATGCTTAAATATTGTCCAAAATCATATGGCTATAATGCTGTATATAGTACATATCATCTCTGACCAAGGCATCATGTGTGGTCATGGAGGAGACTGTATCACAACAGATCCTATGAAAGGGGCTGCAAAAGATGTTAACCCCACTGTTTGGACTGCTGCAGTTTCGGATGGGCTAGGCCACAAAGGCCTAGGCAAAAAACCTCTATTTGTGATTTGTTTTGCTCGCTTAGTGGGACTTAACACAGGATGCTGAATTTGTATAGCTTCGCAATGTGGACATCAACATTGAAAAGATACTAGGTCCAGGATGTATGTGAATGGGTTAACCGTTAAATGATTAAATAACCAGGTGAAATTTAAAATGTTCTGTTGGATTCAACAGTTGCTTCATTCCAGTTGCACCTGCCCTATTTGCTTTATAACGTGAATTAGGTTGCAGGCATTTACTGTCACACAGATTTGCAAAGTGCAGGCACCTGTGGCTGAGCAGAAGGAAGGAAGGAAGAATTTCCAGTGTCAGTTTCTTCCTGTCACTAGAGAGTGCCATCCATGCGTCTGGATAGATCTTGTGCTGATTTTGGCTCCTACTGTCAAATGTCATCTATATCAGGATGAAACTGGAGACATCCCACTGCTAGGATGACATTTGAGCAAGAAGTGTCAGGTAGAAGGGTCTTCTTTTTTATACCAACCTATTAAAATAAAATTGAGCAATATCAGTCTTCTCAAGTGTGTGTTCTGATGGGTTGGTTAGCCTGTTCCTTGATACCAGGTTAATCACCACTTCACACCTTCTGGACATGTTATAGAGTGGGTTTCAGTCATGGGCCCCTTCCCTGGAGTCTATGAAGGAAGCTGCCAGAACATACCAGGCCAATATTTCGAATCCAGCAAAGTTGCACTGCACAACTATCCTACTGTTACTGCAGGTGTTAAGTAGCATCAACGTACTCATCCCTTTGTGGTGCAAGATTATCTGCAGATCTGGATATTGTTTTCAGTGGTTTATGTGATTGTTTGGTCCATGCATGCCATACAAAAATGAAAGGCAACATGCATACCTGCCCCTCTGAAAGCTCTGATGCCTGGGAAGCCAAAGCCTGTTGTCTTCAGACCTCACATATGAGTGCTGGTGCATCACGACGTCCCACTAGCAACTGCTGCCTCTGGATGGAGAGGTGTTTGTGGTGGCTTTTCCAGGTTAAGAACAGAGTTCTGTTTATCTTCTCGTTTCTTTATTTACTTTTAATTATTGCTGTTCTGTCTTTCTACAACTGCTTTTAGATAAAAACTCCACATTTTCTAGTCTTGAACATCTCTTGCAAACTTCAGAAAAAAAAGGGAAGTCCAAATACTTGCAGGATCCCATGAGAGCTTGGGTTCTCTGCAAGGTCTGTGCCTCTGAGTCTGCAGCTCTGCTGTGTGGATGGCTGAATGGATGTTTTTCTTGAATATTTCTGATTCAGAAATGCCAGCATAGGTGTAGGTGGCACAAGACGCAGCACAAAAGTGAAGCAGGACTCTTGTTCCTTGTGTTTAGGACACGGTTGTGCTTTATGTTCCACCTAAGGAATTCCCATCATGGGGAAAAAAAAACTGTAAAAGCTGGTGTGCCGTGATAGTTTGCAGAAATTGAAGAGCCTGATTTGTGTTTAAAGTTTTAAAGTTCCTGCTATTGAACCTCAGGGCACAGCTGGGTTTGCGTATCTGATCCAAAACACTTTAAACAACTGCTTCATTGAGCAATAACACCTTTCATAGCTAGTCTCTGCTTGTTTTGCATTTGCTCTTGGGTCTGTAAACCACTATTCACAGGCGGGGATGGGGTAAGCATGTAAAAACATACAGGTAGAAAGTGGAGATGGAGTTGAATACATTGGATCCTCTGCAAATTTTCTTTTGTAGGATGTCTGTGCTGGAGGATGTACACTCCTCTGTGTATTTTAGTTGATATCTGGGGTCATCTAGTACTTTGTCCACAAGAGAGTGTAGTCTGAAAGTGCAAGTCTGTTTAGTATGTGTGGCTGGTGAAATCACATTCAGTACTGTTCTAGAAATGGTTAATACATGTCAGTATGGCTTCAGAAATTCTTCTAGATTAGATATTTTTTTCAAGCCAGGACAGCTGTTTAGTAGGAAGCTATCAACAAAAGTTGTACATTATGTAAACAAACAAACAAACAAACAAAACCCAGTTATTTCAGTAACCTTATATAGCAAATAGTTAGACCTTTTGGGTTTTTGTTTCTTCCGTCTTATGTGTTGGACTAAAAATTGTTTTGGGATTTTTTTTTCTTAATCCTGATTTAAGTTTAAAAGATGCATTGTTTTTTAACTAAAAGTGAGTTTGCTTCTTGGCAGAATACTTACACCTGCCCGACTTTGAAACTAACAGAAGTGTACCCAAAAGGCAGTTTCCACTTCAATTATATTTCTTTAAGCACCAACAAAATGCAGGCCTCTCTTGGTTTACAGCAGTGTCTTGTTAGTTCTATGACAAGTCTTCCTTCAACTGTATTTGCCTCTTGCTATTAGGAAGCTATCCCTATGCATGCTCATGATGCTGACTAGTGATTTGAAGCAACTAGCCAACTCTGGAGCTGTACCTTTAAAAAGCCCTGTATATAGTACCAAGAGATGTATTTTCTAAGGAGTGGTGAGAAGCTATTTAAAACAACATGTCTGAACCAAAAGCACTAATGAGAAGGAAGAAGACTGCTCAGCCTTTTTTCCCCATGAAGGGAAGACCTGAGGTCTGGTTTAAGGAATGACTTGAGTGGAGATGCACTTGAGCTGATGCTGCTTGAAGTATTCTCTGCAGTGGTTAAAAAAGTTTGCACTAAATCTTTTTAGCTTCTAGCTATGAAGGTGCAGGCCCTCCAGTCTACTTCAGTACTAACCAAAGCCATCCATAAGTCTGTTTACAAAGCATGTAGCAAGTATTTCTGCAAACCTACATGGCAGAGCTTAACAAATTCTAATTTTAAAACCATCACATGAGCTCCCAGACATACCACAGCATGGGTTTAATTAGGGCTTCAGTTTTGTGGCAGACTTTTCTCTTATTTGAGATTGCATTACTATCAAAGAGCCAGTTCAGCCACAGGACCCTCTTCCCTTCTCCTACCCCTTCGCTAATCCCTTACTGTGCAATCTTATGGCTTTGGTTGTATCAGCAGAAGAGGTTGTGCATCCCTGTTGGGTGAGTTGAGTAGGCTTGGGAAGTTGGCACCTTTGGGTGCACTCGGGTAGATCTTAAAGACCTGCAGAGTGCCGCCCTAAGATATTGCATGGCTTGCGATGATGATGATGGTGGTGATGATGCTTCAGTGCAAGTATTCGTTGTGCAAGGTAAAAGTTGCCTTCCTTGAACTTAAAGCGTCGCTTATATCCTGAAGGCAAAGGAGGAGATAGGAGTGATTCCTTAAAATTTCTCCTCTTGCAAAGGGGTAGTGAATACTTTGCTTAAAGCTCACAGGTTTTAAACTTTGGTTCTGGCTGCAAACTCAGCTGGCTAGGTGCATTTCCGTTCTTTCTCACTATGCTTCATTGTTTCAGAAATCTGATATTACTGTTATGCCTGGACTTTGCATCACAGCCTGTGCTGGGTGCCCACTTTATTTTGTTGTTTGTAACCCTTTCTTGTAACTCTTTCCTTTGTTTTATTTTTAACAGCTTTGTGTCCCCCCATTCTTTGAACAAGAGACCATAAATTTAAGAATATGTGGGGGAGCTTGGGGAGGAGAGGTTGCAATGGAGATTTTTCTGCATTCTTGGAAAATTAGTGTCAAGATCATGCCAAAAATGAAGATTTGTGCTTTTGTTTCTGGATAGGGAAGATGAAACCTTTGAGATGGAGCTTCAATTAGTTATAAGAGACAGTTAATTTCTCAGCTGATATATCTTCGACTTGAGATTCACGTTGTGTTTGCCCTCATTGCTGGATTTGGTTTTTATTTGCTCATCTGCTTAACATACAAATACATCTGTGTACCTAGCCAAATCACACATAATTGGAAGAATACAAGTGGTTTGGGGAGCTGTCAGAGTAAGTCAGGCCGGGGTGGGAGACGTGGGGTGTTCTCTGCACCGCTAAGCTCCACCTGCCTGAGTCAACAAAATGAAATGCTGTTTGGGTTGTAGAAAACTGGAGCCATGGCCAGCAGGAGGCTTCTTGGCAGTACCGTCTGAGTTAAATTTTGTTGTCCTGAGGATGAGGGCTGCAGTCAGGCTTGCTCTGACAGCCAAAAGGAGCAGCCAGAGTCCCTTTGGCAAGGTTGGTCTGCAGAACTGCGGCCAGTCTTGCAGTGCTGCCTCGGATGGAAGCAGCCTTTTTCTGTAACGAGAGGAATGCAATGCAAAAGCGTAATGACAACCACCCTCTCCAAAAAAAGGCCAATTTTAAGTCCAGGCATTGCACAGAGTCCACGACTTCATGCACCGCTGCAGCAGAGGGATTTTGTGGGTAGATGGGGCTCTAATTAGGAGGAATCTCTCTGAGTTATTGCTGGAGTGACTTTGCAGTAAAGATGAGACCTTGGACACTGAAAAATGCCTAATGCTTTATGAACTTGCCTTATTACAACTGCATTTTAACTGCCTTTTTTTTCTTGTTTGTTGCAGGTTGCGTGTCAGGTTGGACTCGATGCATGACATTTGCATGACACCTAACAACATAGTTCTGGATGTATCACTGAGCAAACATGGCCTACACAGCAAATGCTAATGACAGTGCTACAGGTAACTAATCGGGAACATTTTCCTGTAGTTTGTTTATCACATTTTTTTTAACTTACATTTTTCTTGAATTGTGAAACTAGCAGAAAGAGGTGGTGCCAGAAGTTAAAACTAAACACTGAAAACTAATTTCCTTGTAGATTAGAGAGTCTGACTGTGTTTTTGTTGTTGTTGTTTTTTTTCCTTCATGACAGCGATTACAACTTTTGAAGTGTGGAAAGTTGTTTGCAAAAAAATACCAAGGCCGGCACCTGAATCTTTTTGGTGTGTAGCTCTGTCTGCTTTCCCAGTGCTATGTGGGTTTACACCAGACTGTCACAGAGGGTCAACAAAAAGTCATGTGGCTCTTGTGCTGCGTTTGTAATTAATTAGTGAGATTAATGAGAGGAGAATCTGGAGCCCTTCCTGATTACCCTTATGTGCCAGGCTAATTGCAGTTTCTTGGTTCTTAGCAAAATGCAAAAGCACACAAATCAAGTACATAAGTGTTGGGTTCATTTAATGTTTTTGTTGTTTTAGGAAGGTCCTGAGATGCCTGTTTTGGTTTGGTGCTTCTGTTTGGAACAGGCTGCTTGGAGCGTTCAAAGGTTGCAGGGAAGATTTGACAGGTCAGGAAAGAGCAGGGATTGCAGAATGATTGATAAAAGCACAGCGACAGTGTCCCTCTTGCAGTTGTGTCAATATTTTCTTGTCCTCTTGATCACTGCACAAACACAGCTTTAGCCCACTAAAGCCGAGACTTCTACGTTGGGATTATATGGAAAATTTCAAGTGCATGGCAGGAGCCTGTGGGCGCTCTTCTAGGGCTCCTAGGTATCATTAGGATGGATTTATCAGCACAGGCTGGGGCCATTGGTCATCTGAGAGAGCCTTAAATATCTTTGCATCATGAATGTAAATTTTAGCTGTTTTTTTTTTTTTTTTTTCCCTCTTCTACTCTTCTTCAAATGCTGCTTCTCTATGATTGAGAATTGGCTTATCTGGTGGGTTTTCACACAATTGTAGCTTTAAAGGATGTTCTGGTATGAAATACAATCCTAAATTATTGGCTATGATCACTATAGATTTTTTCTAATTAGTGCAGGGGATTAAAGAATTCCATGTGGAGTAAATTAAAAATATGTAATGCCAGTATCTGAGGTTTATGCAAAATAAGATGCCTTTCTAGATGGCTAATGGAGGTTTTTTGAAGCCATTGGAGTTACCCTTCTTCACTGATTAGTTAAGGCTGAATTTATCAATGCTATTAAACTCCTAAAACTGCTGAAAAAAGTGTGTTTTCTCCCTCCTCCCCTCACAAAAGAAGTTAAAAGAAATATATTCCACATTTGCATACTATGTACATTGTCCAAAAAATAAACTATTATTTTGAAACTTTTTTTTCTAAGATGTCCCAGCAACTCTAGCAGTTAACAGCCTAACCTCACTTAACTTGGTTTATTTTTTTTCTTTTTTTTTTTTTTCCCTCAGTAGTACACTTCTAACTGAAGTCATGCAGAACAATTCCATCTGCTTACAAGGAAAGAAAAACTGTGTGCATGGAGTGTTGCTAATTGGTTTAGTAGTTTTTTTTCTTCCTTTCTCCCTCACCTCCTATTTTTTTCCCCCCTTTTCCCTTTCAGTTGTCTCTTAAAAAGTGTTGATAGACTGACAGGTTAGTCTGGAATCTAAATGTTTGTGCTGGAGATGTGTTAATGCAAGTTGAAGTTTTGGTTTCAGGATTGTTATGCAAACAGGATTTCTTTCGGAATAGAGGCTGCTTGTTCCCTTTTCACAGAAAGACGCTATAATGAATTGCAAGTATTTAATTCCACAGTAAATTGGACAACGTTTTGCAGAGACTGTCTGGACTTGTTGCCTCTGCAAACCCTTGAGGCCAACGCTGTAGCACGCAGCTGTGTGTGCCAGTGCCTCCAAAATCCCTAGCAGCTCATCATGGACAGGGCTATGGATCCATGTAGGGTTTTCTGTCCTGCTCTGGGAGAGAACTCCATAGGGTGAGCAGGAGCGGATCTGGGCGTTGGAGGCACGGAGGCAAGTGCCTGGACCGCACGGAGCTCCCTGAGTGGGAAGGCAGACTCCAGGGGTGGTGTTTCCTGCACCCTCTGAATCAATCAGCAGCAGGAAAATGAACTAGAAAGACTTGTTATGGGCTACTCGGCTGCACTGGTGTTACTTGAATGTTTTGTCAAGTTTGACCACATCTCCAGCGGCATTCAAGGGAGAGGTGACTAAGGAACAGTGGTTCGCTTTGGCTAACTGGTTAATGTGAGTATCTGCACTATTAAATGACTGTGCCTGTGTGCCATTTTGGTAGGTTTTTGGTATATGAGCCGATACGCAGATAAAGTCGATAGATAAATGCTTTAATTTGGAACTTGTTTGCAGAAAAGAGTAATTTTGCGTTTGTATGGAGTTTTTTTTTTTTAATTAGCTGTAAATATTTTCAGTGAGCATATGAGTGAGCTAAGCTACGAATCTTTATTATAATTTTATCATGAAAGCAGTGACCATAAATTTCAATGCCTTTTGCATATTTGAGTAAAGACATATACTTTAAATTTGGCTAATAAATAACAGGCTGTGATTTAGACCTCATTGCAGTTTTAACAAGTTCAAGTTTTAACATTCTATCCCAGGTTTCATTGCACTGAGGTTTTGTAGAAAACTGTGTTTCTGTGAATTGTGTGCATTTTTGTTCATCCTCAGACATTTTGGAAATTGGAATCTTTCTTGTTTGGAGCCTTGCTTCATTGAATCAGGCTCTGCAAATGGTGTGCCGTTTGCTCAGAAAATAGCCTAACTCTCTCTAACACTGCTGATAAATGGTTGCTTGAAGAAAAACTGGTTCAATTTTAAAGGTGAGGTGCTGAGTAGTCGTATTTCAGGACCTGCACCAGGTACTGACTAGTAAAATCAGTTTAAGATATGCTGTGGAGTCCAGAATATGTCTTGTGCTTGTCCAAGCAGCTGCTGCAGGAGATGGGCAATATCTGGCATCCACAGGGAGCTGTTGGGAGCCTGGCATTGCTTTAGTGAGCAAAACCAATTAATTAATCTATGCAGAGCTCAAGGGAAGAAAAGAAAGAAAAAAAAAAGGTGATTGTTTCTCAAAATAGTAATGGTGTCTTCATTAACCTCTGGGCAAAATGTCCAGTAACTGTTAGTTTCTGTGCTCATGGAGACTGATGCATAAATCATCTATCTAATGAGGCTCTGCAAATATTTTTGTAGTGAAATCCTGTAGAAAGGTGCTCCAGTCAACTGCAAACAGCACGGCTCCTACAGTCAAAAGTTTGCCCAGCAGTTTGAAAGTACTTCTGGCTGGGTATGAAGGCCTCTTACTAATGCGTGATTTGCTGAAACTGCTTTCAAAATACATATTTGGAAAGGCGCTGACTGGTGTGAAATTCCACTGCAATGTCATTTACTCTGTTGCAGAAAACAAGGAAGCTTCAAAAACAAACATAGGAAACTGATAAAGCATTAACAATTTCAACCATGATGAAAGGGCCTATTTTAGCTGGTTTCTGTAAGCAGCTCATGCTCTGTTTTCAGGGTCTGCAGAATTGTCAGTCATAGTTGTCCTTGTTTAACAAGGACAAAAAAAAAAAAGGTTGTAATGGAAGAAAAATGTTTCCAGTTTTCTTCCATAGGTTGCGCTGCAAGAGTCAGTGCAATAGGGCTTTTGCACAGATCCCTTCTTCATTTTTCTGTTTCACTTTTTCTCTTAATGATTAACTTAGCTATATGCTAAGAGAGCATAGAGAGCATGTAAGAGCATATGTCTATTAAGAGCCTCTTTTAGGCTCTTAGTGCTGTGGTATTACTGTAGCTCACCTGTTTTTTTTTTTAACTCTGGTTCCCTTTGCACCTAGAGGAAGGGATTGCTGCTCTTTTTTTTTCTTCTTGGTAACAGCCAGTGCACAAGTCTTTGCTCCTGATTTGCTTCTTTTCTATTTGCTTTTCCTCTGTTTTTTAACATCTGTATCTTTCCTAGGTGCCCAGTCTACCCCTTTTTAGCCTGGGGCACAGCAGGTCTTGCCCGCTGTTACACTGTCATTAACGTGAGGCTGCTCCTATCCCAAGGCAGCCAAGAGCTTGGAAAATCTGAACCGAAACCTGCACGCAATTTTCCACGGGGATTTTAGAAGAGTTACGAGTGTTTTGTAGAGTCTCTGCCCTGGTTTCTGGCTCGTCCCACTGGTGAGGATGGGTACTGACAGTTACTCTGCCGCGCTGCGTGGCCTTCAGGTTGTTTTCTCCATGCGATCCAAGCAGGTTTCTTCACTCTGAAGTGAAGTAACAACCAGGTACCAATTAGAGAATTGGGCCATTAAAGGAGGCCATTAACTGAATTAATATCGTCAAAGGCCTTAACTTTGGTGGGGCTCAAAGACCAAAGGCTTTTTAAATTTGTTTTTCATGTGGTGGTCAACAGTTATGAAGTATTATGAAAACATCCATCAACTTATTAGTGCTTCTATTACAGTCAATAAACAGCACTCATATTCCTTCAGAATAATACTTTTTTTTTTTTTAACCGTATGTATTTTACATATGGTTATTTCTAAATACATTTCTAAAGGTTTTTACCCATGCCTGTAGCCACTTGTTCCCTTTAGGAAACACAGGTCTGCATGAGTTACTAGAATCTTTCTGTGGTTTGTGTTTTGCTAAGAATATAGGATTGGGCAATATGCATGGGGCTTTGGTAGAGTCTAGCGGTTCCAAGCGTGGTTTGGAAAGAAAGTAGCACATCCATAGTGCTACCAAAACACTGAGCTTGTCAGGCTCAAACACACCGAGTTCCTGAACCCCACTGGATGGGAATTGGATGGATTTGGGGCGAGTTCATGCAAGCAGTGGTAATTTGGTTCATTTGGGAGGGTTAAATCCATTTTCCCTGGATTTCCATCCGAGTCCACACCTGACCATAGCGATGAGGTGTGTGTGTTGTGAACGTGCGTTTTGGCATCTGCTGGGACCTTGGGTGTCCTCCCATTGCGTTGCGTGGACGGGCAGGGAGGATGCAGGGCTGTGTCGAGGACCCAACCCTTGCCTCACCCATGCGTGATCCGGTAAGTCAACCAGCTGGTTGGTGGTGCCCAGGGCTTGAAAACGAGCTGGACTGGGACACTGAAACCCACAGGGTGAAGGGTGAGTGGCTTCACGGCCACTTTATCAAGAAGCACATCACTATTCCCATGGACGCGTTGCCCACTGCACACTCGCTGGGGCCAGATCTGCCTTGAGGAGCGGTGCCCGGAGATGGAGCACCCCATTCCACAGGCAATGCCCACCTTCTGTGGGCGTTAATGACCGTTTCTCCTTCAAACGCTAGTTGATACCTGTAATCCCAGGATGCTCTTGCTGCCACAAAAGGGTGGTTGGAAATGGACTGTTGTGCATCAGTCCAGTTTTAGCTAGAGGCCTTTTTTGGATGCTAGAGAGATCCTGTGTCTTTGGCAGCGAGCTGATTCTGAAAGACTGTCCATCGGGCCTGATCTTTGAGAAGATACAGGAGAAAGTCTGGAAGAACATAGTGTCTGTAGGAGCTGGGGAACTTGGTCTCTCTGTCTCTTTGAGGTAGTTCCCAGACATACTAGTATTGGAAGTAGAAATATGGTGGGAAGCAGGTGTCCCAAGACACAAAGCTACATCAGATGTTGATGCTTTGCAAAAGGATAAAGCACTGTGGGAAGTGGACAGGATTTAATAGGTCTGTCCTTTGCTCCGAGATTACTGCAGTGTGCAAAGTGCCATCTGCCCTGCTTTGGATTATTCCAAAGGCTTCTGCCTATTTCTAGCAATTTACCCCATCTCACCTAGGCAGAAGACCCTTTTTCCTGCTCCCTGATGCAGGGAGTTGCTTTATGCCCGAGCTGTCCCCACCACCCGTGCACGGGCTGCATCTGCTTCTGCTCCCTGGGCGAGCGTGGTCCTCTGCGTCCCCAAAGGCAGCTGGAGCTGCGGATCTCACGCTTCCAAGGCAGAAATGCCGCAGGGGCGAAACAGACACGCCTGGTGTTTGTGGCAATCTGGTGTCTGTGGCAATCTCAAGCTGGTGGTGAGCAGCAGCGATGAAACGGTCGCAGGACTGAAGGAGCTGCTTCGCCCTGATGTGATGGCAGGAGGCTGGTGCAGACCCAGGGACCCGTAGCAGAGCACAGGGGAAGCAACCCGCTTCCTACGAGCCGTGAAAAAATACACTCTCTGCATCCTCCTCCTTCTCCCATTCCCAAGGTAAATACTGATATGTGACTTGGCAAATCTTGGTGATCATTTGACCCAAAAGAGTGTAAAAAAAAAGTTTGGGAGTTTGAGAATAATTTGCCTGTGAAAGGGGTTGGGATTTTGCTGCTGTTAAAAGGATAGTGGCCCTGGGGGAACAGCTTGGCTGGGGATAGCAGGACTTGTAGCCAATGAGGTAGTAATTTCTCTGGAGCAGAAATCCTTAATGCCCCCAAGGTCACGGCAGCTCTCTCCTTCCCCCCGGAGAACTCCTCCTTGCTCCTGGCCGTATCC
This sequence comes from Tinamus guttatus, assembly GCF_000705375.1. The sequence continues at coordinate 81,447 of NW_010584968.1, read as the reverse complement.
TGTCTTGCTCCCTTCCCTTGATTTAAGCCAGAGCCAGTACTTGGAAATGGGTGCTATGGTGGGATGCAAGTTGGAGCATGCAGTGTGTAGGGTTTAGCAAATGAGCTGGGTCCAAGTAAGGCTTCTTCCCCAGGAATGACTGCTTTTAAAAAATACATCCAATATCTGTTACACGCAGTCTCCTGCCATTTTCTTTTTTTTTTTTTTTTTTTTTTCAGTATACTCTTCACATGGACTTTGACGATATTAAACCATAAAAGTAAAATGTAGAGGTAGCTGAGTGTGTTATGATCCCATCGTATTCTTTTATGCTTTCAGTCTGTGTTTCCCATTCGGATCTTCTTCCCCATAGAGGTAGGTAATGTAAATCTTAATCCTACTCACAACTATTTCCTAATTCCCTAGTTATCTTAAAGTGTAATGCTATAATTAACTATTCTGTTTTTTTAAAGCGCATCTTCCTGATTTTTTTTTCTCCTCCTTAACAGTCTTTTACTCTCCTTAAATATAGAAACAACCTGTCTGTGATATTTCTGGGTTACCCTTCAGTACTTGTTTCAAGGTGGGAGGGAGAAGGCGGGAACTGTTTTTAATAGCTGTGTTTGCAGGTTTGGTCAGATTAGGGCAAGGATCAAATTAAGTGATAATTGGGAACAGATTGTTCTCCTTCTGGAAACCAGACATCATGGGCTGGGAGCAGTCCCTTGCTGCTAAGGGGCATGTTTCTTGGAGTGCTCCTAGCCCCTTCCCTACCTTCTCTGCAACAAACCAGCCCCCCGCCTGGAAAAATATCCTATGGTTTTCAGAAGATTTAACAAAATGAAAGAGCACTTGTGCAACTTTTCTGCTCTTAACTGGAATTTCAGGTCTAATCTTTGCAAACAGCTCAATTTTAGGGGCCTGTATATACTGCTTGAGAAATTTGAAGTGTGTAGCTTTCAGAAAAATAGTGCAGTGCAAGTAAATACAACAAAATGCAGAGCTGTGGTTAGAGGAGCAGGCTGATATTAGCATATGACAGAAGCACAAAGAGAAGATCTGTTTTGAGGGATTAGGAGGATCAACAATTGTTTCCTTTTTTCCTCTTTGAGAAATCCAGAGCTAAGCCCTTTCTCCCTCCTCTTCTAAGAAGCCCCTCTCAGCCCTTTCTTTCCCCTTCTTCCTGCAGTAATGGAGATTCCTAAATTTAGACAGGTATATTTTCCCGTGTTTTAAGTTAAAAAGTTTATATATATACATATATATAGGAATCATTGTCTTATGCTGCTCTGTTTGCACTGTTTATCACTTTACATAGTACATTAAGGATGGGCGTGTGTTTGTACTGTCTTGCCAACAGGTCCTAATTAGTTACACATGACACTTATGTCTTTTCCCCAATTTATGCGGCCTTTTTTTTTTTTTTTCCCAGCTTTCTGTATAGGCAGGATATGCTTGGGGGTACAGATGCTGTATTGGGATTAGTAATTATTGCTATAAATCCGTGGTGCTTGATTGCACAGCCTTTTCCCAAGCAGAGAGCAAGGAGATGTCTCCAAATGTAATCTGTATCATCTGTCTGGCAAAGACACGGATTCTTCCTATCCTCCTTGTTTCTCCCATGCAACAAGGAAGGAGGGGAGGCCTGGATCCAGAATATCTTCCGGACTGGCAGGATCAACCTGAATGACTCAGGCTGTTTTTCTCAAGTGCACCTGGATCAGTAGGCAGGTGGTTGAGTTCCCATGGACACAAGTGGGACACTTTGCCACCCCTGGCTGTGTCACAAGAAGCCAGCACGTGCAGTTCAAGATTTGGGGAGTCACTTCTGTCTTTTACTATCAAGAATTTTTCCCACTTTCTTGTGTTTTTTATGTAATTTCACCTTGAAGAATGGGAGAGCAAAACTGATGGGTAAAAATACTGCCAGGAGCTTCAAACACAGCTACAGGTGCTTTACAGTGTTTTTTTTTTTTTTTTTTTTAAAGAAAGATTTTAGTGAATATGAATCGTCTCCTAGCTCCTACAATCAGGTTTCTTTCTGTAAGCTTTGCCAAGCAGAGATGGGTAGGAATCACTGGACTTAAAATAACACTCAATGGAACTTAATTCAGTATGATGAAGGTAAATCAGGTGGGCAGTTAATGATGAAATGGGGTGAGTCTTAAGTACCCTCTGTCTAAGTGGTCAGGGATCTATATTATATATCTATATTAATAATTGGGTCACATTAATCATACATAACTTCCATTTCTAGACACTTGACCAATAGCTCACCTTACAGCACTGATACACCAGATGCAGCGTGACATTTTGAAATCATCTGCTGGATGCTTCCTAGCTACTCTGAAGATACATAATTGGCTCTGTGTCTTGAAAACCATCCTGACCACCCCTGACTTGGGAAGTCTCTGGGTTGCAGGTTTCTGCAAGCCGAGTGGAGAAATGTGTCTGTGTTTTTGCTTTATCCTTGTGCTCTTACAGGAGCATCTGCTACGGCTGAGGAGCTGGTAGGGAGCTCAGCCTTTGGTCTGATCTATGTAGCTATCTGGCTTTAATTCTATGCAAATAGAATTGTCAAAGTCTGAAAGTCTGGGAAAAAAAAAAGCCTAGGAAAATAAAATCCAAACAAACCCCAAATCCTACCCTCAGCAAAATGCAACAGTCATTTTGGGGGGTAAAAAGATAACTGTGACAGTGTTTGCTCAGACCCTGTGCTCACTCCCTCCCATCTCTGAAGACCATGGCAATCAGCAAAGATTACTTCATTCTTTCCACTTGAAAGAATTGAGGAAGAATTTAGGTGGTTTCTTAATACCCAGGAAATGGTCTCCTGGGGGCAAGTGTTTCCAAAGGGCTTCCTATAATCCATAGCCTTTGTCTTTCTCAAATCCACTGTGACCTCCCAGACTTTTGTTTCTAAAAGGGGTGTGAAATAATCTGCTTTTTAGATAAGACTTTACCAGCTGAATGGCTGCCTGTCTGCCCCATCTTGCATTTGCTGTGTTGGGGCCCAAGTCAGGTTTTTATGGTCATTGGGGAGCTATTCTCAGTAGCTGAATGAGTTTATCTGGCACCATGGTGGTCCAAAAGGCCTAGAGAATAAATAAGAGTGTGATCTTTGCCACTTGCTGGGATAGGGATGAGGAACTTATGCATGTTCTGTATTTTTGCATGCATCTGTGTCAGGCCTGCTGAATTGACAGAGCTTTGAGGGGAAACCCCTGAAGGTACATGACTTGGTGCAGGGTTCTTGCAGATGTCCAGGCTTTGAAACAACAAGAGTAATAATAAACAGATGGAGCATGTGGAGACAGCTGCTAAAAAAAAATAATCCTTTCCTAAACAGGATATCTTGCGTTTTAGAAAAATGAAATCATTAAAAATAAAGAGGTTGTTTAATTGTCTTTTTTTTTTCTCCATTTGGACAGAATTCTAAGTTACTATTTAGACTATAGTTAGACTTACAGCTAGTTCTGTTCTCATACTTTTTCCTTTCAGCAGAAGCAAACTAAATATGTGTTTTTGCTTTCTTCTCTTCCTGATGCAGAGAACCTACTGATTGACCCAGAAAGACCGACAATTTGGTCCTGCTGTGAAACACGGCAGTCCTTAACTAGTTAATTGCTCTTTAATGGTCAGAATATGTGTCCAGAAGACCCGTTCTGAGAAGGGCAGTGAGCACAAAGTGGTGTCCACAGGCTGTGGGCAGCATTTACAAGGCCTGGACTCTGGCTTATGTTCCCACAAAGAAAAAGTATGGGTTGGGCTTGAGCTGCCCTAGAGTTTGTCCTCCAGAAGTAACTTCAAAGAGTTGTTAGACAGTGTTCCCAGAGTTGCTTTTTTTATGGATGATATAGTTAGAGACCAAATATTATGGATGGTATAGTTAGAGAAGAGACCAAACCAAGTTCACTTAAAACTCGGCTCCTTTACAGTCCATAGATATAGCCACACATGTACTAACACATGTGTGTGTTAATGACTTACACTTCAAGGAAATAAATGTAAATTATCCAGAAGGCAGGGTGTATTCCTGTGTAAAACTTCAGTGCCTGAAAGTCTTAAATAATATTTTACTTTATGCTAAGTACCATTAGGGCCACTAGACATGTTCAGGAAACACTTCTAATGAAGGTCTGTGCCATTTTAGCGGGAGGTGTTGTGCAGCGCAGGGTGCCACTGCATCTCAAGCACAGCTCTTCCAGCCTGCAATGATGCTGGAGATGATTTTTCAACATTCATGCCAGTATCTTGCTTTTCTTACTGTTTCTTTCTTGGAATCTCGATGGAAGGTGGCTGAATAAATCATTTAGTCCTGCATGGTCTTAGGACTGTTTCAATTCTTGTTAAAGCAAAGGGTCAGTGAGGAATGCTGGTTTAGGAGTTCTGGCTTAGCTACAGCACAGCAACAGTTATATTAAGTAGAGATGAAAAGAGTTTGTATTCAGGTCTTTGAGGATCTCTGTGATGCAGAGATGTGAATTTTTTGCATATGGGGTTCCCGTTATCTTACTTGAGTTATAGTTAGTGTAACGTGGAAAGGGGGAACTTGCATGTGGAAAAATTGAGTAGGTTCATGCTTCATTTTAAAAGTGCTTGTGCTAACGCAAAAGATGTCTTCTGTATTTTGGCCACGTCTCTGAAAAAATAAAGCCTTTTCTAACTTCATACAGAAGGGGTTTTATTTTTATCCCTCAAATTATAAGTTGCATTTGACAAGAGTAAACAAAAGCAGACTGAATGTAGCATGGGCAGAATCGCAGACAGCTACAACAGAGGTAATTGTTCTGCCTAAATTAACATCAATGAACCCCTCTGTGCTCTCTGCACACACGTGGGAGTGCGAAAGGTTGGATCATGGGGATAAAGGGCTGAGGAAAGGGGATGGGAGAGAAGTCCTCTGAGCTTCTACTTTGCCATCGTCAGAGAAAATCTGCTCTTATTTATTTATTTTTAAAGGGTGCAATTGGGTCCCACTGCTTTTGTCCTGCTTTGGTGGGTGCCCTCAGCCCCCCGAGAGCAGTAGCTGCTGGAGGCCGTCACCGCCGCGCTGAGCTCCAGCCGGCGGACCAGGATTTTGTCAGGAAATTCCACATGAGTATAAATACATTTCTGTAGCAACCTCTGGGCTCCCTGCCTGCTGATGTGTCAGGAATACGCATTCCCTCTAAGGCCAAGGAAAGCGTGCTTCAGACTTAATTTCCTGAGAGCAAAGCGCGGCTGCGCTCGACGGATCGGTATCCGGATGGATATCCGGATCGTGGATCGGTAAGTGAGACCCTCGGGCGGAGGAGAAGTGAGGTGCAACTGACAGACCCTGCAAGGCCTGGGGGTAACCTGAGAAATGGGAGGGAGCACGGTGGGGAACCAGCCTTTGCTGCTGTTTTAGTGTATTAAATAACATATTTATTGCCTTTTTTTCCCCCCCCCTTATTAATAATGTCCAGCAGAGACATGTTTTGAACACTGAGGTGAATGCCTCACTGTTCACTGTAGGTGAACAGAGGAAACGTAGTTGTTGTGCTTAAAGCTGCCCAGTTGGAATATTGCTTATAGACTTTCAATTCTAGGCCACTGCTTTTACCTATTTAAAGTGTGCATGAAGAATTATTTCTAATACTTCATAAATTCTCCAGTTATCACTTTTTTTTTCTTTTTCAGCTTTTTGAAGGAAATCAGTTCATCAGTCCCAGTTACTTTGCAGTATAGAGCAAAAGCATTTTATTGTTTTTGGAAAACACAAATTGCTTTTTTTTTTTTTTTAACATTCAGAAGGCAGCACACATCTTATCTCATAAGAGGAATCAGTACAAGATTAATGTGATGGTGGGTAGGAGGGAACAGTTCCTGGTGCTTGAAATATCAGATTGAATATGCAGTATAAACCATTTCCCTTATTGAAGTAAGCCTGTGGCAAAATAAGGTGTTTCCAGGGCTCATAAATACAAATATTTGTAGAATCATTCTTGCAGAAGACAATTCCTTCACTTTTCCGCCCTGTGCACAGCCGTGAGATGAAACTCTAAATCAATTTTAATATTCCATGGCAGGATTATATCCTAGGAGTCCCAGTTCTTTCTTGACCGTTACTCCTGTTACAATAGCCCCATGCATCTGCACCTCCTCAGAGGTTTATAGGCAGAGGAAAGTAATGGCTTAGTACATTCGCAGGTTTTGTGTCTGTGATTCAGGCCCTCCTGGGTGGAAGGGAAAAGCTTGTAGCTTTTGCTTGAGTTTCTGCAGGCAACGCTGCCACATGGCCGTGGCCACAGGACCTCGGAGCAGGGGCCTGGCTTGCATCCCTGCTGCTTTTGGGAGAGATGGAGATGGAGGGGACTGGGGCAAGAAGAGGAAAATGCGGAGGTTTGCTACTCTTCTGCTTTGATGCCCCGCTTTGCTGTCGTTTTGTGAAGCCGTAGAATCACAGAATTATTATTCCTGGAAAAGACCTTCAAGATGATCGAGCCCAACCCCTCAACATGGGCCCCTCAACACCGTATCTCTTGAATTCTGTCCTGCTGTGGTCTACAACACTGGTCTTCACACCTTGCTCTTCCTCATTCTTATTTTATTTTTACTTTCTTGGTAATCTTAACTGTGTTGAGGTTGAGAGATCCATGGGGTTGCTTGCTCCTGTGAAAGAGGGGCAGCATGTCCCTTCTCCATCTGCTGACCAGGGGCATTAGGACCTCCAGGGATTCTCCTAGATCTCCAGTTTCAGCTCCATGGTTACCTCCCACTTTCAAAGCTTTGTTGCTTTCGGCGGTCTCAGTTGGATCTCCATGGTCACTACCTGCCCAATGCTTGGGTGTTTTGAGTAACACTGTTCAGCTGTCTGAATTAGGGAAACGGCTGGAAGAAGTAAATATGATAGTGGAGTGCACTCCATGAAACACCCATCCTATTTAAATAGAGTCTCTTGGAATGGTGTTTCCAGAGAGGAGGGCTTTGCCAGCTTGAAATTGGGCTGCTCAGGTCAGTAGGGAACACGCCTCCCAGGCTGAGAAAATACGTGATTTCTGTTTGCTGTATTTTATATCATTTTGCTAGCCGTGAGTTTGTCTGAATTGTGGAGAATCTTTAAGCTGAATGTTCTTCAAAGGTCAGAAACGTACCTGGACCTGATAACTGTGCGTGTAGTAGGAATTTAAATGAAATTAATGTTTCAGAGAATGAAGGATAGCAACTCTTAAATAGGTAAATAGAGCAAAATGAAAGCAAAAAAAATGCACATTTGAAAAGAATAAATTACCATTTGGGGCTTGCCTTGCTGGCATCTCATTTTCAAAAATACCTGAACAGGACCTAGATGTCCTCAGTTTTGAGCCCAAGAGGAGAGAATGACTGTTGTCTCTCCTAGTTGTCCTTATAAATATATTATTTGTGTGAGCAAGAGGCCATCTCTTCTATGAGAAAATAATGTCCTTTTTGGGGGAGAATTGTCCTGGTCGAACAGCGGATGCCTTTCCTTAGGCCCTCTTCCCCAGCTGGGTGAAAGCTGAGGCAAGTTCCCTCTTACCCAGTTCATTTCTCCCCATAGAGAGAGGGGAGAGGGGTTCAGGAGGAGGGTTTGGGAAGGGGCAAGGGGATGACACTCATGTAGTGCAACTAAAAGCAACATTTGCTTCTGCCTTGCCTTGCTGTGGACCTGCTAGTCACACTGAGATCCATGTGCAGGCAGAGACTGACCTGTGCCATAGCAATTTATTTAGGTGGTCACTGTTTTTAGGAAGATTTCTCCCTAGAGGCGTCAATGTTGTGATAAGAGCAGCAGAAGCTCCCACCAGGCCTTCTCAGCTTTCCCTTACTGCTGGTCAGGGCAGTTTGGAACAGACTAACAACTATATTCTTTCGCTTTTTCCACCCATGCCTGTTTCCTGCCAGCCTTGGTTTGATTTCCCCTGAGGTCTGTGAGTCAGAACCAGGGATGGGAGCAAAACACAGTAGCTTCTTAGTTTTGAGTTTTTGTGGTTAGCAGCTTTGAGGTGGCACATGCACAAGATGCCCCACCACAGACCTGCCCAAACAAAACCTGCTCCCAAAATGTGAGGGCAGTTCACAAGTAGAGTTTTATAGGTCTCAGCAAGGGAGCTGTCAAGAAAGCAAAGCGCATTTTGTGGGTTTTGATAAGAGGCTGTGTTGCCGTAGCTCTCTGCCTAACTTTTTGCTGGAATAAATAATAAGTGTTGGGCATGCTTATATGTAAAGTTCAGATATAAACTCACTAGGCAAGGTACAAAAGGTAGAGTTAAATACCAGTTGCTCCTTCCCTCCCTGTGAAATAAATAAATAAATAGTAAAAGCTAGCATCTCTTCTACAAGCTCAAGAAATGACGCTTCTGTGGTTTAGGAGTTAAATGTGGAGGAGCAGCGGCAGTAGGGCAGTAGGACACCCAGGCTGCTGCATTCATCTGATCCCTGGTGCCAGGGTGAGAATAGGCTTATTGCTTTATTAAAGTGCTAATCAACTGAGATTTTTTTCTGAGATTTTTTTTCTCTGTTATTTTTAACCATTATCAGCAAAGTTGCATGTTTGGGGATTACAAACCTCAATCTAAACTGCTAAATATTTAGATGCCGGATTTAAAAGTCAGCCATGCAATTGCTGTATTGATAGGTAAATTAAGAAAAGTAATAGTAACAAAAGTAGTATTGAGAGAGGTGAGAGGAGGAGAAAGGGAAAAGTATTGACTTCTGTGTTGTAGTAAGGAACCCAGAAGGTCAGAACTCAGTTTTATCCCTTCTTTTCCTGCTCCAGATAACCTTTCAAGCTGAAGTTCATCGTACAAAAAATACTGCATTCAATTCCATTTATATGCCAGCTATTGCTTTTGTCTTTTTCCTCTGCAACATTCTTTATGAATTCTCTTATGCAATAACTCTGGAAAGAGACTCTGTTATTCATAATGTTATTTCAATGGAAAAGATTTTAGTGACAGACTGAAGATAAAAATGCCTTAGAGCAGATATCATAAGCAGATGGGGAAGGAAGGTATAAGATAAAGAGGACAGTATTTTTCACGTCACCTTAGACTTAGGTTCATAAATGTATTTTCAGTTGCTTCTCTTTGTTCTTTCTGGACCCTCTAAGGCACTTTAGCAATGAAGCTTTCTTTAGCTTGTGGAACCAGTACTCCACGCCTGTCCACATTTTTCTTATCTTACTCTCCCCTTTTCTGTCCCCTAAAACTTTTTTTTTTTTTTTAGCACATCAGATAGATATTCTAATTCTTCCCCAGTTCTCCTGTTTAGGGATGGATTCTGGTAGCGCTGAATTGGTGTTTCAGTAAGTCGATGTTCTTGTGTAGTTCTTGTGTTGGATAGGATATAATTTAATGGAAGTTGGCCGGAAGGGAATGTTTGCACAGACCCAGTCGCAGCAGTGTAGCAAAAAAGGAACAGAATGGTGCATTTTAAAAGTGTTGCTTGTGTCTAGTCAAGATTATCATGCAGTAAGGAGAGGGAAAAGAAGATTTTGCATACATTGTAGTGACGATAACACCATGAAGCCTCTGTGCTTTGCAGAGTATTTCACTTTGCAGATACTTGCCCTAAAGCCAGAGGTAACTTGGTCTCTCCTTGTGGTTGAAGACATGAGACAGCAAAATAGGAAAAAGTGCAACATTCGCATAAACAGAAGTGCAGGTATTTGTGCTTGGGTGCCTTCACATGTTGTGTTTCAGCGTAGCTTGCTGATGTGGTTTAGGATTGGCCTGAGGTATGGTGGAGAGGGGAGAAGAGCTCTTCCAATTTCGGCAGCGCCCATCATCAGCAAGAGGCAAGAAGCCTGGAAAGAGCCTCCTGCCCTTGCTGCTACTTCTGTGTGAGTCGAGTGAATGGGGTAGGAAGCTCTTGCTCACTTGATGTCTCAAAGCACCAAGATAGTCCCACGAAGGTACCAGCTGCTTAGTGATCACCCAGCCAAGCCTGGGTGGGAGTAAAGGTGGTTCATGCAGGACCTGAGGCCTCAAGGCAGAGAGAGACATGTTCTTATCAGGTGTTGCATTCGTTTCCTTTGTGATTTTTTTTTCTTTGTTTGTTCTGGAACCAACAAAACCATTTTTATTGCCTGAAAACAGCCATCCATTCTGCTTTGTTCCATGCTTACCAGGCACACCCAATTTGGCCTTTTCCCTGAGACTGGCAGAATGCAGGAGGACCTGCCACTGCTGCTGTGCTCTGCATCTCCGTTTTCTGTGGTTGTTGCTGTATTATTGTTGCTGATGCTGGATTGTTGCTGGAGGCTGACCCTTGTGTGTCTTCAGTAACAAGAAGTGACTGCGGAGATCAGCTCACAATCCAATCAATGCCAGGATTGTGTTGGTGGAGTGTTCAATGTATTGTTTCAGAGTTCAATGTATTGTTTTAGCGTTCAATGTGCTGTTTTAAGAAGTAGTATGCAGTCAGCTTTGTGCAGAGTCTCATGCCTGTGGAGTGGGTATGAACTGCGTCCTGACAGTGCTGCCGACTTAAACTAAGGACCAAAAGGATTCCATTGTGAAGGCACTTGAGTGTCTGCAGGTGCTATGGAAATTCAGTAAGGGATTCCATGTCTCTTGTATTTTGTTGTTGTTGCTGGTTTTGTTTTTGTTTGTTTGTTTGTTTGTTTTGGGGGGGGTTCCTTTTTTAAAAAGAATATATATTTTTGGTGGTGTTTCTGCTAAGCAGTCTTAATACTACTTCATGAAGAAGAAAGTTATCTGAGATTCCAGTTTGGCCTTCGTGAGTTAACATGAGATTTGCATGTCCTCATAGTAGTACTGTGAATGTGTGATTTTATTGCTTCTTTTTAATAGATGCATTCATTTGTGAGTCCTGGGACTTTCCAGAGTATTCCTTTCTCCTTCTCCAATTCAACATTTAAAACACTATTGCCCAAGGGCAGTTTAGAGGAGCTGCCTGACTTCCCTGGTTTTGGGATGAGAGAACCTGGGATTTTGCCAGAAAGGAAGGCAAGGACTGAGACAAGCAGAGATCTTAGGAGAATGGATGAGCAGGAAAATTAGCAAAGCCCAGGATGAGGAGTGAGGATGTAACCAGATTTGGGGCTGGAATTATGGAATTTCAGAACCTGGTGAATGAAAGTAAATAAAAAAAGCTGTTGAGAAATCCAAGTGGGAAGAAAATCTTATTTTTTCTGCTTTTAAAAGAAAAGGGTCTGGAGACTGGAGAGGATGAGAGCAGGGGCAAAGCCAGGAGAGGGAGGGGAAGGGAGGCCCAGCATTGGGTGAGGAGATGCGGGATGCATAAAGGCAGCGCTGGAGCTGTGAATTTTGGGAGGAAAAGGACTAAGCAGAAAAGTACACTCTGCCTCGTTCAAGAAATAAAACAGACTTAGCCTGCGGCCACACCACAGCAAAGACCATGTGCACATATGTTCTTAGAATATGGATCTGTACGTGTATTTTTGCCTTCGCCATGGTATTTAGACAGCTATTTCAGGCCGTCTATAAGTAAACACTGCAGCATACCAGCGCCCTGGTCTTCCAGCAGAAACATGAGGTCAGTGGGGTCAATGAGGACCGAGGTACCAATGTGCTCACGTCAGCCCCGCTGTTTTTACTGCCACCCTGATTTTTTTTTTCTGCTGATTTTTTCTCTAGTGATTTTTTTTTTCTAAAATGTGCATTTTCCCCGAGCATCATCCCGCTTCCACACGCAGCTTGGGGTGCCCTGCGGCCGACAGCAGCATGCAGGGTCCCTGCGATGGGAACAGCTGTGCTGCTGTAAACAGGACTTGTCTCAAGTGCAGCCAAGGACACTGGAAAAACAGGAGCTTTTTTTTTCCCTTTTTTTTTTTTTTTTTCCCCGTAAACCTTTTCAGTGCAACATTAAGTCACTTCCTGCAGCAGCAATAAGGCGCCTTTCTGTCTTTTGAGGCTTGCTCTCCAACCTCGCCGCTGGGGAGCCAAGCAGAAAGCTGAATTTGCTTTCGGATGCTTCACTGCCTGCTACGTCCCGTGCGGAGGGCAACGCGGATGCGGAGCTGCGCTTAGCCCGGTAGCTTCTGCCGCCGAATGCAAGCGCGTCTGCACGTACGAGCCGCTGCATCCCGGTGCCGGGACACGGAGCCGCTGCTTTTTAGGTGGAAGTGGGA
>NW_010584968.1:45190-69195 GCF_000705375.1 Tinamus guttatus | reverse complement strand
AGACCGGCTCCTACGTGGCTGGAAAATGTGCAGTGCGGTGGCAGAGGCATGTAGCTAATTCAGGTAACCGGAAAACTGGCTTTTATTACTCCTGCTGCTGCTCAGATGTGCCCGTCTCCGCCAGTAACTCGCAGCAAGTTTTGTGCTGGGCTGGTGGCGTGTGCTCCTTTTCCTCCTTTCTTCTATTTATTTATTTTATTTTTCCCAAATGGGACAGGGGGAGCAGGTTACACAGCTCATGGATGTCCTGCCAGCAGAAGGCTGGCAGATTTGGTGGAGTTTTGTTTAGCTTGCGCTGCCGACACGCGAGTGCAGCGTCCGGGGGGGCGTTCGAGATCCCCTGACACCCGAGACGGCGGCTTCTCTTCTGGAGGTGGAATTCGAGACGTGGCTAGAAACAGGTCCAGCTGCATATTTTTAGTGTGTGGGTTTCGTGCAGGTTGGGAATATAAGAGACAGAGGTGCTGGTTGAGTGAATGCGATCCCAAAGACTGAGCTAGTGTTGCTGCTCTCAGAGAAGCAGTTTGCAAAGCAATAAAATAACTGTAGATCAGTGTAAAGTCTACTGGCATCGATAGCCTAAGGAGGAGGGTTTGAGCTTGGTGGCCTGTCTTAGTGCACCCTATGGAGAAGTCATTCTCCAGATGACTCACAGCAATGCGGTGTAATCTTTGTCTCTTTATTCATAAAGTTATCAGTGTGAGCACATGTATTTACACATAATGCATTCATATATATGCATATGTGCACATATAAATGTATGTATTTGCGTGTGTATATAAATATGCATGTGTGTGTATACATATATATATATATATGTGTGTGTGTGTGTGTGTGCACCTTCCAGGACATGAAATTTTGAAATGCTGCTGGTTGGACAAATTAACTGGCGTTTTGAGCTAGAGGTAAATCATCAGAATAGTCTTTTTTCTTCTGGGCTGCAACAGCAGCTTCTGCTTAGTGATGTGCTGGGGGCACCTCTGTTTTTTACACTTGTGTTTCGGCATGTGTCCTGCTGAGATGCCATTTCTTTTCCGCACACTGATTATGTTTCTTTTCTTTGCAGAAAAAGAGGAAGCTGTTATAAATGGAGAAGATGAGAAAGAACAGAAAGATCCCTATTTTGTGGAAACGCCTTACGGCTACCAGCTAGACTTGGATTTTCTGAAGTACGTGGACGACATACAAAAGGGGAATACCATTAAGAAATTAAACATACAGAAGAAGAAGAAAACGATACCGGCCCCTGCAGGCACCAAGAACCCTGCTGGGCAGTACGGTGGCTGGACCTCCACCGAGTCCCTCTCCTCATCCAACAGTGATGAGAACAAGCAGTCGTGCGTGGCCTCAAGGAGTCAAGTAGCCCCATCCGTCGCAGTACGGCCATCCATTTCCTTCGAAGCATCTTCTTCCTACCTAAATATCCCCGAGAGCAAGCAGCTTCCTCCTCCCTCCCCCCAGCTTCCCCGGCACAACCTCCATGTGACAAAAACACTCATGGAAACACGGAGGCGTCTAGAGCAGGAGAGAATGATGCAGGTCACACCAGGAGAGGTCCGCCGGCCGCGGCTCTCCAGCTTTGGGGGCATGGGCTCGACGAGCTCGCTCCCCTCGTTCGTGGGGTCCAGTGGGTACAGTCACATGTCCCAGCAGCTTCAAAATGGGTATCAAGGTAATGGAGACTACGGGGGCTGCTTTGGCTCCTCGCTGGGCGGCTCCATCCGCCACAGCCCGATGAGCTCGGGAATATCCACGCCGGTGACCAACGTGAGCCCCGTGCATCTGCAGCACATCCGTGAGCAAATGGCGATTGCCCTGAAGCGTCTCAAGGAGCTTGAAGAGCAAGTCAAGACCATTCCTGTTCTCCAGGTCAAAATTTCGGTGTTACAGGAGGAGAAGAGGCACATGATGGCGGAGCTCAAAAGCCAGAGGAAACCCAGTCAAAATGAGGTGTTTGGTTTCAGAAAGCGGTCTTACAGCGCGGGCAATGCGGAGCAGTGGGAGCACCTGTCTCAGGTCAGGCGAGGGGGGGAGCTGTATATTGATTGCGAGGAGGACGTGGAGAGCATGGAGCAGAGCTCTCAGAGGATAGAGGAGTTCAGGCAGCTGACTGCTGAAATGCAGGCACTGGAGAAAAAAATCCAGGATACCAACTATGAAACTCCAGCAAATCTTAGGGTGAACAGAGAGAGCCTCACGAAGGAGAGCAGGTCTATTGCTGTAGGAGCTGATGAAAACATGAACGATGTGGTCATATACAACAGGTCTTTGAGGCAATACAGAGAAGTAGCGGTGGGAACAGAGAAAGAGACGAAGGAGTCTGGGGTTGGGGTAACAGAAGCCATGCTTGGCTTGTCTACAGAGGTTGAGAAGGAGATAGAGCTTCAGCAGCAGACCATAGAAGCTCTTAAGGAGAAGATCTATAGACTAGAAGTTCAGTTAAAGGAAACTACGCATGACAGGGAAATGACCAAACTGAAGCAGGAGCTGCAGGCAGCAGGAAATAGGAAAAAGGTGGATAAAGCCTTGATGGTTCAGCCGCTTGTCGTCAGCAGAATGGTGGAGGCTGTGGTGCAAACAAGAGACCAGATGGTGGGTGACCATGTGGACGTTGCTGATTCATCGGTGGGGAACCATCTCCAGGTGTGCAGCATTGGCACCTCCTGCAGGCCCGTTGTGCAGAGTGCTGCCGTGGGCCCCGAGGTGCTCATGAGTCGGTGGCTCGCGAAGGAGCGAGCCGAAGTGCGAGACCAGTGCACGGGCATGTCCGTGCAGATGTCCGACAAGAAGGTGGGTGCCAAGACGCCCGTCCGCGAGGCAGGCGTCAACACAGAGGAGCCCATGGACGACACGAGCTCCTGCGAGGCACCGTCAGGGCGGTGCGTGGCGCGGCGACGCGGCAGACCAGCGCGGCGGTGGAGATGGTGAGCCAGGGCACCAGCACGGACGCGGCCTCGCTGTCTGACTGCGGCACCAACACCGTGCTGAGCAGCTATGACAAGCAGACCAACACGGCGAGCGTGGAGACGCGGACCGTGGCGGTGGGAGACGGACGGGTGAAGGACGTGAACGCCTCGGCCAAGACCCGCTCGGTTGGGGTGGGAACAGTGCTTTCCAGTGTTCCAGGCTTTGAAAAGCCCTCTGCAGTAAAGACCAAAGACTGCGGCGTGGGGCAGATAAGCATCAACGAGAACTACCTGGTTGGCCTTAAGATGAGAAGCATTGCGTGCGGGCCCCCTCCGCTGTCTGCCGTGCCGGCTGGCACCCGGAGCATTGGGGTTGGGGGTGAGGCAGTTGGTGAATCTGTGGGCACCCTCTTGGAAAGGCCCCTGCCTCCGCCGGAGCTGAGGATTGGCCTGGATCACTACATCGAGCGCGTGCAGAAGCTACTGCAGGAACAGCAGATGCTGCTTGCAGAGAACTACAGCGAGTTGGCAGAAGCCTTTGGGGAGCCGCACTCCCAGATCGGATCCCTCAACTCGCAGCTTCTCAGCACGCTCACGTCCATCAACTCCGTCATGAAGTATGCCAGCACGGAGGAGCTGCGGAGCCTGGATCTGCAGAAGCAGGGCATGGACAGAAGCACCGCGTCAGGTAAGCCGGGTGCCCAAGTGTACATACATTGGTTGCCCTTCTTGGAAGTTTTTTGCTTGTCGGTCTAGAAGCAAGTGAGGAACCTTGTCTGATGAATGCAGCACGTGGTGCTGTTGCAGCAACATCCACCTGTATTCTGCCCAGTCCATCAAGGATAACTGGAAATGAAAGTGGGAAGGATATTCACCCCTGCATATTCCTCCAGAGCCTCTAATGGCCCTGATGAGGCCACTTGATCCCAATGAACGGTCAAGTATTTGATATGTGAGGGGTATGTAAAAGCATCCAGAGAGTCTGACCACCAGGCAAGATACACTTTTTACAACTTGAAGAGTATCTAATATCTGTGAGTTTAGGATTTTGTGCCACCTTTGAAGCTGGCCATTTCTTTTTAAATTGCAGTTAGTCAGATTTGACAGAGCTGTAAGTGGCATTCCACTTCTGTGCCAAACTGCCTTGTTTTCCCCAGATGTTGCTATTTCCCTTCTGTTTTCCTCGTTCTCTGCTCCTCGCAGCCGGGGAGTCATGGGGTGCTCTCCCCACTCCAGACACATTGGTTGCTTAATGATGGGCAGCTCCAGAGCACTTCACAGAAACCACAGCTTGCATCTTCTCCCTTCCCGTAAGTGTTTGAACTAATCCCTAATTACAGCCCCATATTTGAAAGGTGTAAGCTGTAATCATTGCTGGACGTTTTGATGACACTCAGCAAAGACAGAAATTGAGATTGAAATGCTTCCTCCATTTTACTTACTAATTTAAAAATCTAAATAATTAATTTGAGGGATTTCTTTTTATTCCCTGGGGTAAAACTGATGCTACATGATATTTACTCAAGATCTAGTTTCTAATTCAGCACCTATGATACAGATACATTTCCATAAGTTTTCCCCATTCCCTTTACCTCACCTCTGCCATAGTGTGGTAGGATAAAGCAGTCACTGCTAGTAATTACATAATTGTTTTCAATAAGCCAATAAATTATAACATATACATTTGACAATACTGTAGCTGGATTTACCTATAATATATTACAGAGAAAGGTTACGCTTTCAACTATCAGACATGCACCAAAAAATGGAAGCATTTATGAAGCAAACCAACGTTTTTAGGTTCCAATAGTAAAACAGTAAGCAACATTTATGTTAGAAGTAAAGAAAAGATATGATATCCTATCTCTGTGCATGCATTGTGGTTATTATATATATATATATATAATATTACCTTTCTAGTATGCATTTTATGCTTTGGGCTTCTTGAAAATAGCGATGCAGTAATAATAACAGTATCCAGCAAACACTGAAAAGTGAGCTTAAAAGCAATGAGCCAAAATTTTCAGTAGCTGTAATTCCTTTCTCTGCTTTTATTGTACCATGTCAAATGCATAGGCTAGAGGCTTGAAAGTATTTAGACACATGTGGATCATATTTTACTAAAGATGTTCTTAAGTGGATTCAGATTTCACATTCTTGCCAAAATTATTTTGGAATAATTTGGTTTAGCATGTAATGTCATTATCTTTAGCAGTGGATAATAAGTGCAAAATCTCTTTATTTTTAGTTGCTGGTGAGGGTTACATGTTACAACTGGGTATGTCAGTTGAGCTCTGGTCTTAATACTTTAGACCCATGTAGCTTCCTACATCATCAGTGAAATTTCTTTCTGTTAGTTTTGAAAATATTCCTTTACTACACTTATCTGCTTGTTCTGCTATGTATTTCTGTGATTTTGCAAATCATGTCTTCCTTTTTGTTAAAAAGGCTCTCTCCCTTCTTGCTGATTAAAGCACCAATATAAACAAGCAGTTTTGCAAGTACCAGAACTAATAAAGCATTTTTTTTACCATGAATTGGTATCTCATGATCGCTTGTGAGCTCTTATTAAGTATTTACTCACATTTGAGTCTCTTAGATATACCTTTCTTGGTGTCTCATGTGTTCCCTGAAGCAGCCTTTTTTTTCCAGGCATAGTTTCCTGGCCTGTTTTTTCTAAAACTTGTATAAAAATAAAAATTCTGCAGAGCTGAACTGTCAGTTACTGAAGGAAACATGATTTCACAAGCCTTGATTAGAAAAACAGGCTGAAAATAGAGGCAGAAACAGTTGGTTTCAGGTTAGCAACAGCAGTATCATCTTTAATATTTTATTTAAAGACCATTCTTAGCAAGCACCACTTAGAGGCAGGCCAGTTTAGTGCAGGAATATCTGAACTACGTCTGAGGCCAGTAGTGGGGGGTCCTAGAAGAACAACTGCTCAGATCAGTTTGCTGTGTTTCAAAAGTTATTTGTCAGCACTGCTTCTGATACTTGAGTTAATACATCAGTCTAGGTGTCTTATGGCTGTGCAGACATACTCTTGGCTTTTGCTGATTTTATATATGTATATATTTGTGGCACTGTGAAGAATGGGATGTGTTACAGAGAGGTGCATCATCTCACAGTAGGTGTGAGTTTATGATAGCTCGTGGATGGAAAGCCCAAGCACAGGATTAAGTTTAAACATGAAGCTTGAACCTTCCCAAGTCAGAACCTGAGTTTGAAATCTCGCTGATGCTGGAGCTTGCATTCATAGAATCAAGTAGACCTGTGAGATGATCCTAGAATTAGGGTCGAGTGGAATTAGCAATTGGCGATTGTGTGTTGCAAAATAAACACCCTTGCTTCCCTGACAAAGTACCTCATGTTTACTTACACATTGTGTTCCAGAAGCCCTAATAGCTTCAGGGAAATGAAACCTGCTTTCCATACAGGCCAATTTCCACTCTGCAAGTTGATTTTTAGCCAATATTGGAGCTTTGTCTGCCTTCAGCTGGACCCTGCCACTGTGGGAGAAAAGCTAGATGCCTCCTGGTCTTTATGCCTGTCAGTCTAGACACTGTACATGACAAGTGTATTCCTTTTATCCATCTTACTGTCACAGAATTCTTGAGGTGTTTTATAAAGTTACATTTGAATACATGTGTTTTGCAAAACATCAACTAGAGGCCTAGTGGAATATTTGTAGTCTTTGGTTACATATTCACAAAAATGTCCTACAGACCAATGCAATATACAGGCGAGGAGTTTGCTAGATTAGTAGTTACACACAACTCCTCTGTTCTTGCCCTGAAAAGTTTTTGGTGCATATTTGGCCTAAGAATGCATGATTATTGTGCCTTTGTGATCTTCAGAGTATCCGTTTTGCATTCACTTGTGGGAACAACACTGTCCAAAGAGCCCTGTGAAAGCATTGGACTAATCCTCAGAACGTAACTTCTTGAAATAGGCACTTGAGGGATTGAAAGGAAATGAGGAGCAAGTGGTGACAGGAAGCCTCACAGGAGAATATGATATGCCATCTGGTAAAAAGATCTCCTGAGGTTTTGAGCTGTCACGTTTGCCCAGAGCTGATGAGGCAGGCTGAGGGATGATGGAACTGGAGGGGGTATTATGGTGTGGGATGCCGTTGAGATGTCCGAAGCTGGTGCGCAGCAGCTGGTATTTTTGGCACTGCAGCAGTAGCATGGTTGTATTGCTCCCCGCCTTCACAGTATCAGCAGCAAGCAATTAGAGAGCTGTTTTCTCTTTACCAGGCTTCATTGTGTCAAAGTTTATAGTCTCTTTCTCAAAGATGGTTAGCATGCCCAAAGAGGCTGTGAAGTCTCCTTCTCCGGAGATCTTATCAGAGCCCTCAGCTTCAGCTCTGCAGCTCTTCTTGTAGATAGCATTTCATAACCACCAAGTTAATTTTCCCTAAAAATGGGCTTGTTTGTGGAATGAGCAGCATCCATCCTTCTCTCTGCTGGGAGAGGAGAAATGGCAGATGTGAAGCGTTTTGCATTGGTGAAAAACGGTCATGCAGATGGTCCCATCTGTGTGCCAGTTGAGTATTCATTTCTTCACATGTGGCCAACAGGAATTTCAAATAACACAACATCTCGTGTAGTATTTTTTTATACGGAAGGTGATACCTACTGACCTGCTGTTGTGGTGCTGGCAGTCACCACAGTAAGTGAAGTCCTCATGTCCCCATGTTATTTGAAAACTGTAGAGACCTTGTAGTAAGAGCTGAGAGTTAAACTGGATTTTCCATTTTATATACACTCAGAGGGGAAGTAAAGATCTGGTCTGTAATGGTTCTGTAAAGATCTGGGCTTAGCTGTTCTTATTCTAGTCCATCTCCATAGGCCTTTTTCAAGAGGTTTGACATACTTGCCCTGGTTATGTATTAACAGAAACTTATAATGAGATTTTGCAAGTCTCAGTTCCTGTGTTCAACAGGCAAATATAAACTTTCTTAATAAGGTGGTTGCTGTTTTTTTTCCAAGGAAGTGCTGGGTTATTTCAGCTATGATAAAGCATCAGCTGAGAATGATCAACTTCTCATAAACAAGGAAAAAGAAAGAAAATCTGTCATATGACCTTTCCTGCTGTGCATGGCATCATGAGATGCTTTGATCTGCCACTCATCAGCCAAATGAAGGATGGCCTTCACATAGCTGCAGACACAATTTTGCTGAAATAAGAGTATTTCGTAAATGAGCTGATTAGCTGCTTTGCAGAAATGTCATTTTTGCTTTCACTCTTACTATAGTCATCCTATTAAAAAGAGGATTTCTCCTGGAGCTGAATGGTATTGCTACATGGTCCCAAGTAAATTTGGCACTATCATTTTCTATCATTTAATCATTTTAATTAATAACTTGGTTTTATATGGCTTCGTTGTTGTTTTGTTCTGAGTTTTTAAATTCACCATTTTATAGCCCTGAGTGGCTCAAAAGTACCCGCTAAGTGGAAATAACTGTTAGTCTTCTGAAGATAATGCTTCATATGGTGAAAGGGTTCATATCAATCTTTGAATATTTAAGCATAACATGTTTACTTATCGCTGCCTTTTTCTTTATTTTAGTAGAGTGGATTTGTCTCATGAACAGTCCTGATGTGTAGACCAGATGGAAAGTGTGTTAAAAAGATGCATTTATATAAAAATAACTTCTCAAGAAGAAAGCACCTTAACAAGATTTAATATCACTACAGACAACTAAATGTTCTTCAGCTGCCATGATTTCATAGGGAATTCAGTGCTATTGTGACAAATTCCTGTAGATAATGTGTAAGAGAAGAAATTCCTTAGTGCATATGCTCCAGACAACATGTATGTTCTATCTCGTGAACAGAAAATATATGAATTCCACTACTGCCTTGGTCAGTGCAAGTATTTATTTGCACAACATGTTGACCAAGAGGTTAAAAATAAAATCCCTGTGTGGTTACTGCATAAGCTTGTGCCCTTTTTTTAGATAAAAGCCTGTGATGTTCCAGAGAGACAGCCAGGGTCTCATCCCTGTGGTATTTAATTCCGCTGGCTTCGTTTGCGCTTCTCTTGATTTGCAAAAGTACTATCAAGCCAAGAGATTTTTATAGTCTGACTTGGATTTCCTTCCTTCAAACTAAATGAGCTTTTTCAAAAGCTGGAAAAAGATACACTTTTTATCATCATAAGCTCAGCACTGTCCCAAGAAAAAGCAAATACTGTTTAAGTTCTCTGAACTTGCTGTCTACGTGATTCAGTAGCATTTACACCGTCGTAAGGGGAGGGACAGCCTGCAGTTAGAAAGCATGTTAGCAGTAGGGGTGGGTGCATTTCTTGTCAGATAATTTGATGCTGGTGTATAGTATTCCTGCAGTCACTTTGGTTTAAACTGATGAGTTTTTCTTTTGAAATGGGCATGAATGATTTAGCAATAGAAACACCATCTGAAAAATTATAAACTGACACATCTGTTTCCTCAGATCATCGGGATTAGTTGCTAAAGACACTTGAGGCACTTCTTTCCCCCTCGAATTGAATGCAGTAGATTTTGCGTGTGTGTGTCAGATCAGCTTAGGACTAAGGGCTTTTTTTAAATTGTTGTTGTTCTGTCAAAACACCTTATGAGTAGCAAACATTAACAACTCTGTTAAGAGAATGGGTGCACTGGCCAGTTTATGGACTGGAGCTGTTTTGGGGTGCTTGTCCTCCAAGCTTTACCTCGTGCTATCCTGTCAGGTCCTGGGGACTAGTCAGGACTCTTTCTGGCTCATTTTAAGCCATGTTTGCACCACACAATATATTTCGACGTTTGCACGGTGCAATATAGTGTGACACATGTCTGGTCTTTAGCTCCAGCCCCTGGAAAAGATGCGGGCTGGGAGGGCAGAGCAGCTGGACGTGGGTGGGGAAATGGGAAGGAAGCTGCACGGTGATAACTTTTGGAAAAATCAACTTTTACTATGTCCTGTCAAAGGAAGAAAGTCATAGGGGAAAAGAAGTTGGGTGTGAAGCAAGAGGGAGGAAGGCAGCCTGGCAAGAGCACTGGAAATATCAGCCCTGTTTCTTTTTTTTAAAGTAAAGTATTTGGAATTTACGTGAGTACAACACTTCAGTGTCGTGTTCTGTACCACTCTTCTATTTGAAGAAGGAGGCTATGGCTTAATTCTTGATAAATGCAAGGGGAGGAAAAAATGTTGAGAGGCAGCTGTAACTGAAGCAAGTTTTGAAACAAAAAAAGTGTTTTTTTTTTTTTTTTGGTAATAAAACTCATATTTTTAGAGCAGCCATAATAGCACAGCTGGAAGAACTCCTGGGAAACATGTAAAAATCTGTGTGTGATTAGTATTGCTATTTAAAAACACAAAGGGGAAAAAATAAAGGAATGTCAGCAAATTAGCTGCGTAACTAAGCAAAGTGTCTAAGTTTCATGAATAGTGGAATACTAGCAAAAATAATGATTCCTGAAAAGTTCCTGCCTTCATGGAAAATGTTACTTCTTTTATTAAAAAAAAAAAAAAGGAAAAAAAAAAGAAAAAAGTTACTCTTCCTGAAGAAGGAATGAGCGCTCTCCCCAATGTCTGAATGTTTTTCAAGCATCTCCCTAAAGAGCAATTCAATGAGCCTGCCCTTAATCAGGGTGGCACCAGTTGCAGTCCGGTCCTGCCTGTACTGAAAGAGAAGGAAAGGATATTCCTTCCATGCCCTTTTGAAGCTGCTGTCTTTATAGCTTTTTCCTTGTATTGTGCATTCTCATGGAAAGGGAAACTCAGGACTGTTTGTTAGTTTCTGGGAGTGATCACACTTTCTTATTTTTTTTCGGTCTCCTGGATTTTCAGAACAGGGCAGTATGAAGTGCTTCCTTTTTTTGTATGGCTATTTCAGGTTTTTCTGCTGTTTTCAAAACCTTTATGTAAGGGTTTCGACCCCACTCTGTCGTGCTCAGAAACCCCCTCCGCCTTCCCCAGCAGGTCCTACTCTGGAGTACATCCCCCACGGACAACTCGCAAACACCCATCTGGCTTCAAACCTGCAAGCCCTGAAGCTGGAGCAGGACGTGGGGACGGTGCAGGAAGAGAGGAAGGCGCCTCTGGGCGAAGCCGTCCGGGGACGAAAATCCTTCTCCGCTCAGGACAAAACTCTGGCTCCGATTAACCTTACAGATGATCAGCTGGCTTCTGGCCTCTATGGTAACCTCTGGATTAGATGCACTTTTTTTTTTTTTTTTTTTTTTGTGCTGATGGAGTTTGAATATGAAACATAGTTAAAGCAAATTGTGAAGATTCTCAAAAATGTGAAGGCAAAATGCATGCAGGGAAGAAAAAAGAAAAGTTATGGCAAATGTTACTGGGAGTCCCCTTTGCCCAGCCAGCAGTTCCTTTTCAGATGGCAGGTGAAAGGATATGCCCAATGTAAGTTTTGTTCAATGTCATCCTAGGCAAAACCAAAGGAAATCTGAGAGGAATGTGATTAAGCGTTTTTTTATTTATGAAAATTATGAAATTTGGTTTAGATATTTTTTTTTGTCTTCCTGTTTCATGCTCACAGATTGGTTTAAAAGTCATTTCAGTGAATATTAAATTCAAAAAAGAAAAAAAAACTCAACTGAACCTCCTCACCTCATTGGATAGCCAGTGGTTAAATATCCTGGCTTTGATTCCGGGAATAAACTGCTGATATTTAACCTTAAGGATTAGGTTTGTCTTGAGGCAATCTTGTCACACTTGGAAATGTTCCTTTATGCTTCCAGTGTGCCTGTAGTACCAGGACGGTGTATATATAAAGATTATTTTAAAAATAAAATGATAGAACATTAAATTCTTTTTAATTTATTTTTAAACTCCAGCTAAAGTTATTTGTTTTGAAGAATGGTTGGAAGCAGCCAGAGTTGGTGACAAATTTGTACTGATGCATATGTTTTCTACTCTCCTCAACAGTATGTACTAATAATGAAAATACGCTGAAATCTATCATGAAGAAAAGGGATGGAAAAAAGGATTTGAATAATGCAAAGAAGAACCTACAGTTTGTTGGCATAAATGGCGGGTAAGTGGCCTTTCCTTAAAAAAAAATAGTCACTGGAGTACTTTCACTCTTGGAATCTGGGGAAGGAAGGAAAAAAAATGAGAGTTTATGAGTTAATGTATACTTGTTGCCTTTACTTCAGACTGAAACTCACTTGTTGATCTGAACAGTAGGAGAGAAGGATTAATCATTTAAGGCCGCCTTAATCTTCTGTCAGCCTTTTATGTGTGTTTATTGTGTTAAGTGGAAGTTGTCAGTCAAACTTGGAATCAATCTTAAATACTTGTATATTAGGTCACTGCCAAATTTAACAGAAGAAGATGAAACAAAAAGGCACCCAGGGGAATATTTCTCAAATGATGTATTAGTACATAAAACTTTAAAATGTTTTTTGCAGTCTACCTAAGCACGCTAGTGTTAGTAGGAAAATGAGATATTTTTCTAATAGCAAGAGAAGGGCTTGTCTAAAAATTAATTTCTCTGGATTTGTGCTAGAGAAATGTAAAAAAAATCTAAATGCTGAAAACAGTTCTTCATTTGAAATTCATTTTGAAATATTGCTTGCCATTTGAAGAAAGTTACAGAGGACTTCCACATACATCTGCTGAATCATTTCTAAATAGCTTTGCTAACCTATTCCTCGAGTTAGTTTTTTTACTAAATTCCATGTGCAATATATGTAGGCTAACTACTGCAAATTTTGATCTCATTCATATGAGTTAAAACTGTGATTACTTGTAGTAGGGGGTTTTGTCAGTTGTGTATTATTGTTGCACATCAGAAAAGTAGGCTGGTTTACCTTAGCTTATTAGCTGTTGAGGTTCAAGTTATGGTAGGTGACAGAAAACAGCCTTATAGTTGTCTAGACCACTAGACAACTAGGTTCTTCACTTAAAATCTCTCAAAAAAAATCACTGTAAAGATTTTTTTTTCAATTGTAGCTCTTGTCTTTACTTGGGTTTCTTGGCTCCCTGCTTCCCACCTGCCTAGGAAGACAATAATGAAGATTTACTCTCTAAGTAGAGGAACATTTTTTGGGGCCATCCACAGGCAGTGCCTGATGAAGTGTCAGACTTTTGTTAAAATAAGCTTCTCCTCTGCCTTCTTTCATTTTACAAGTGCACATATAATATACACAGTGTCAGCATGAGGGGATTTATGGAGCGACCTCAATTGGCAGTGGCACTTTAATAAGCAATCTTTGCTATTTAAGGAAGGAATTTTTTAAAAAAAATTGAATTTTGTTCCTTTCAGGTCAAAACTACACCACACTACACTAAGAATTTTTTTCCTGGTGTTACATTAGTACTCCAGTAAAAACTGCAAGCAGCAAAACGCTGTTTCTGCTGTTCAGCTAGTCAGAAACTAAAATTTTTGGATTGCTGGAAGTATGTGACCATGGGCATATGTGTTTTCCCGAGTGCTTTTTTGCAACCACCTGCTGATGGAAGCCCCCCAAATCTGTTTTCTTTGGGCTGTCCGAGTGGCTAACAAGGAATCGCCGAGTGCTTTGAGGGGAAAAAGCCGGGGAACGGGCACATCCGCAGGCTGCTTCATGGTTGCCTCTCGGCTGCCCGACTGCGAGGCCGAGGAGGTGGAGATCCGGGAGAGGTAGGCCGACGTTCCCTGCGGGAAGGGCCTGGCGTCGTGCCAGGGCAGCGCGTTTTGGCTGTTCGTTGTTTGCGGAAACACCGCGCTCGGCACACCGAGGTTCGCTCGTACGAGTCTGATGGTTTCCCATATCTGTTATCTGCGTGCGTGCGTTAAAAATGCTGCCATATGTGGCAGTCGGTGGTGGCTGGAGATGGATTTTTGGCCAAAAGTTGCTTTGTGAGAGCGTGTCGGAGGCGACCCTTTCTGCCATCCGCGGCACCACGCACCTCGAGCAGGGCTCGTTTGGAGCAGACCATGGCTTACTAATGGCAGAGCCTGCCAAAACTAGAGTAAATGACTGGGTCTTGAGTCTTGCCCATGAGGTCAGCAGCCTGCTTGCAATTCATCTCATGTTCCCACCTCTGGCATCATCTTACGCACAGCCCACCACACATGGTGGGTTGCGGAGAGATGGCCCCAGGAAACTGCTATAACACCCAACATCATTTAATAGCCAAGCTTCTCATCAAATTGCTGCGTAATGGGCTGTATTAGACACCATTTGACAGGCCAGGCTGTGTTTGGCCCATGGAAAGCTGTGGTGCAGTGTGTTTTGACTGGCTCCTGATTAGTGAATGCGCAAAAAGAAGTATAGACCACAGAGAAATACCTAGTGAAGGGATGTTTTATAGATGGAGAGAATGCTAAATATTGAGAAGTGTGCAAGCTTGGGAAATTACGTGAGTAAAATAATAACAGTAAAAGAGTAAAGAAAACATTAGTAAGACATATATCACCGGAGCTACAGCTTAGCAGCAAAGTGTTTATGTAATTATCAACTGCTAAGTGAAAGGGATGCAGACATAATTAAGGGCTAATCAAGGGCCTGCAATTTTAAAGTGCTCAAAGTAGCCATCTAACCTGTATTTGACATAGATGATGGCAAGGAAGGGCAGGAGGACTGTTTAGGTAGAAGAATAAACAGTATTTCCAATTCTTAACCAAATAATCAAAACACAGATACGTGTTCTGCAGTAAGCACAGTAGATACAAGCTTCCACTAGAAGGGGATGACAAGTCTACAATGCAGAAGCAGCCTGTTGCCTGCTCTATATTAATGTTGATCCTCCCACAAACATCTGGAAAGTGAACTTTTGGCCCATATCCATGTCTGCTCTCCATATGGAGAGTCCCCAGTGATGAGGGGTGTCAGGACGGATTCTGAGTTTTGGCAGTTTATGGCGTGCCTAGAAACGTTCATCCTCACGTTAATTTTGGAAAGGTAAATGTTTTTATGTGGCAGGAGAAATGTTTGTGTGCTGTGAACTTCTGCTGTCTTTTTCAGATACGAGCTCAGCGAAAAGATGCTGTCCGCCTGTCACCTGCTCAGAAACAACATTGATGACCCCAAGGCCTTGACCAACAAAGATGTGGTAAGTGGCGCAAAGCAAAGCTCCCCTGAACTGCTGCAGGGAAATTTCAGGGAGGGATAACTGCTTGTTTTACAGGACCCGTGCTGCAGCAGGCAGAAGGGGGTATAATCTTCCCTGCAAGAGGGAGAAAATGACTCTTTTTTCTTTTTTTTTTTTTTTTTTTAATGAAGAGACTTCTGGCTAGAGGGTGTCCATGTGCTCCATGTTCTGGGCTGTTGGCCTTGCAGGGCACACGTACAGAAACAGTAATGTGAAAGTGCGGTTCCAACACACCCGTGCTTTGCCCTGTTATTTTCCCATGAGCTTTTTTTAGCCCAGCTGTAGGTGGCACACAGGCCTCACTTTAGGAAAATGCACAGGGCGAGGAGACAGTTTCTTTCCGTGACAAAAGCAGAGCTGAACGTGCTGAAACTGAACGTGCTCTGCCTCTCTCCAAGCACAGCAGTGTGTGCTGCCTCTGTCTTGCTCGCTACGCTGATGCCCTTAATGGAGTGCAAGAGAGACAAAGGATGATTCACTGCTAGTATTGACTTTCAAGAACTAGTGTTGTGTTTGCTTCATGTAGAAATTGCCATGTTGTTTTGCGAGGGCATACTGGAAGCAAATGAATGCCAGTCGCTGCTTGGTGATACGAAATTGCATTTTGCATTTGTGATAGTGCTGCTGTGATGTAAAAAGTAATAATTCCTGTGCCAGGCTCCTCTGTCATGGAGCATCTGCAGATTTTTAAGGACACTGATGTTATGTACGTCTGCTTCTGACATTTGCAGGCCAGGAAATGTTTTGTAAAGCTTGGTTAATACAAGAGTGAGAGGTAACTTCCAGTGCTGTGTCAGTCCTTCAGGAGTAACTTTGGCATTCAAACAACAAATGTTTCAGGCCCACTGAGAGTTGAAAGTGTCAAAAAAGGCGTAATCAGGTGATAATTTCTGCTCTGGAAGTGTAATTTAAACTTATGTTTTAGTTTCTTCAAGTATTCAGCAGCACAAATGGGTCTTTGTAGCTGGAAACAGCAAACTGATCTGCTCTTGTTCTCCATATCTCTGCTTTGAAGGAACCCGTGACCAAAAAGGGTAACCTTTAGTACAGTGAGGGATCTGTGTAAATTGTCCCAGCCTTTTCCATTGTAGCTGCTGCTTACACCAGGAGGAGCTATGGACTGCTGTCTGGTTACAGAATACTTGAGTGGAAAAGAATTTGTATCCTTTACTTCTAATGTTTGTGATTTTCTGACAAGAGGTAGATTGAACTGTATTTTTTTTAAGAACAGAAGTACTGATTAGAGATGTGGAAAATATTATCCCCTTCCAAGACATGGGGCTGCTTGCACAGATCCACAGGATTTTCTGTAGGGCCTGGGAGAAAGCGATGATTACCTGTTTTACAGAATCACCCCAGAGCTGATTGACCATTTTGCAAGTGAGGGTTTCTGTGAAGAGCTACAGGGTGCCATGGTCCTTCCAGCTTGTAGCAATAACAGTCTCAGAGAGCTGGACCTGGCAGGGACTGCTCACAAGTAGGTCTGCAGAACCTATGTTGTTCCCAGTGGAGCGTTGTCCAGCCAAGGAGGCTCTCAGTCCATCCATACCAGTGAGAAGGTTTATCCTGAATGCACCTCCATGTTGCAGCTCCAGTCCCTCACTGCTGTCCAAGCCGGGTGTGAAGAGCAGGTTCTTTCATTTCTCTTTGCAATTGTGAAATGTTACTGAGTCCCTTTGCACCATTATTCTTTCAGCATCTCCGGTCCTTCCTGTCTTTCCTGCAGGTCGGCTTTCCTTATGACTTACAATCATCCCGGCTCCTCGCCTTTGAACACTTTAGGGCTGCATTCGGTGATCAGGCAGACAGGATAGTCCCACAGTCACCTTGCCGGTGCTAGGGACTGCATCACATGCCCTGCAAGCTGTGCATGTGTTGTTTCATCCTGATATTTGGGATTTGTTGTACATTTGCCTCGTACATCATGAAGGCTTCATCATGATCATGATGTTGACTCAGGTTCAGGTTGTGATCCTCGGTAATGCCTGGCTCTTCATCTGCAGAACTGCTCTCCAGTTGTATCTCCTGTCTTTTGCTAATGGATTTCTAAAATGGGCTAAATATTTTACAGAAATGATCAATTAGACTCTTATTTCTGTTCCCTTGTATCTGATACCCATTAGTTTTGGTGGTAGTCCCATCTTAAAAATTGCTTCTGTTGAACGTGTAACATTCCTAAAAATAAGTGAAATGAGAGGAGGCAAATAACTAGTGTTTTAAAGGAAGGTTTAGTCAGAGGGAGAGCATCAGTTCTTGTATCTTGTTTGTGATCTGAATACTTTCTGCCCACATTTGACTAAAAAAGGCCTCGCCTCCTGCATCACTGACTTGTCGGATGGAAAATCCTTTAAATAGAACGTGCATATGTAAATTTTTTCTATCTTGGTTTTGGCAGAGATTTTGTTTAAATACCATCCAGCATGAGTGGTTTCGCATCTCGAGTCAGAAGTCCGCTGTTCCTGAAATGGTCGGAGACTACATAACTGCCTTTGAAGAGATTTCTCCTGCTGTCCTCAGACACATAATCAATATGGCAGATGGCAATGGAAACACAGCTCTTCATTACAGCGTCTCACATTCTAACTTCGAAATTGTGAAGCTCCTTTTGGATGCAAGTAGGTTGACTGTTTTTTCAATTTTTTTTCATTTTTTTAAGTGCTCACAGGTCAAATTCGTGATGAGCAAGAGGATGAGTTAGGGCTTTTTCCAGCAGTAAAGCATTCTAAGTGTTAATGCTTATGTGGTGGCTCACCTGAATAATCTGGAATCGCTGATTTCAGTGCTAACTTTAGAGATGGTGGTGGTGGTTCTTGCAGAAGCTCCAAAAAAACCCAAGTAAATCATGAACAGAGTTGACCAGTTAGTCTGTAGGCTGACTTGAGTCACGCTGTCCTCTTAGCAGTTTTTTTTTTCTGGAAACCCTGCAGCTCCTGCTCAGCTCTTTGTGCCCAGACACAGGCAGGATTCATTCAGATATTTGTATTCATGCTAAGTACTCAAACTAGTCCTGCCTTAGCTTGCTGGAGCAGGATGTTTCTGGCTGCCACGCTGGTAGGTCTGTCCTACCCTCTGGACAAACTGGGACAAGCCCAGCAAAGTTTTGTGAATCCGAAAGGGAAAGCATCAGATAAGCAAGGATCTCGATGATACAGATCTGAGCGTTAATAATGCAGCGTGTCTGCTACCCTTGCAAGGCCTTCCTCGGCAGGAAAGCAAACACTGTGAAACTGCTGGGCCTGTTTGAGAGCAGTGAATCAGGTCCCGGGAATGCGGGGAATGTCAGGAGCACCGCACAGCCCCGGAGCTGGAGGAGCAGAGGGAGAGCAGGTGAGGAGCACGGCTCCAGGAAAGCTTCCCTCCTTCCCTTAGTCACGCAGGAAAGGCTGAGGGCAGTGAAATGGTGCAGTCGGGGCAGAAGGACTTCACATTCACTGGTTATTAATTGCTCACCAAGTAATGAACGTAGCAGAGTGCAGTGCACCCTGTTGCTTTGGTTCCTCCTTTATAGGAGCCATCCAGAGGTGAGTTTTGAAAGTGAGCTTGGATGTCTCTTCCCAAATACAGACATCACAGATGGCAGCTACAGAACATGGAAAATGTGCATATTCTTACAATTGCACTCACATTCCTTCTGCAAGTTTTTTTTCCCCACTTTTTTTTTTAAGTTGGCAATAATGCAAGGAATTTCCTGTAACACTTTTATTTATTAAGATGTCTGTAGTATAACTTAATCCTAAGTCAACAGATACTATGTATGCAAGTCTGTGCCCTTCCTTTCCCAAATGAGGAGCACATTCAGAGCCCTGCTGGCTGTTAAACTAATAAGCCCGGCTGGACCTCTGCAGAGTTTAAGGAATAGTGGGTTAAACTTGAATGAAAAGGAGAACTCTGACAGCTGCTGGCGCTTTGTCAGGGGACTAGGCTGTGTTTGTTCCCCGAGTGCCTTTGTTCAGAGTCAAATAGTCTGTGGAGCTGGAAACAGCCTTAATTGGAAGGTCTTTTCTGCAGCTCCAAATCATGTCAAAGTACCCTTTGCAGAGCTTTAAAATGGCACCAGTTACAACAAAATGTTTGTGCTGAGAAGTAACACTTTTGTTCGCTGTGTCGTTGAAACCCTTTTTCACTTTGCAAAATAGATCCCTCAGGAGAGGAGCGCAAAGTGGAGCGTCCTGATCTTTTTTTTTTTTGTAGGATTTGGACACAAGGATGCTTTGCTGTCTGATGGTCTTGCCAAATTTCAGACCACTGGCTTTTCGGGTTAAAATATGGTGCCTAAATGATGTCACACAAAGTATTTTTGTGTCCTGCCTTATTGTGCGCACATAACAGAAGAGAATCCTCCTCTGTCCCTGGCTCAAGAGCATCCCAGTTTATTTTTTTCATCCCCACTTTCCCTTGAATCGCTTCCATTTTCACACTGACTGCTGCCTCTGCTAACAGTTTATTCAGTTCACCAGCACAATTGCTGCTTTTTTTTTGCGAGGGGGGGTGTTTTCCTTGCTTTCCAAATAAATTATCTCATCCCCCTGCAGATGTCTGTAACGTCAATCACCAGAACAAGGCCGGCTATACCCCGATCATGCTGGCTGCGCTTGCAGCTGTGGAGGCGGAGAAGGACATGAGGATAGTGGAAGAGCTCTTCAGCTGTGGGGATGTGAATGCCAAAGCCAGCCAGGTCAGTGGAGCGCTTTGCAGGACGCAGCTCCAACCTGCCCCTCTCCCTAAGCCCCTCAGTCCCTTCTCCACCGCGTTGGTGCAGCCCTCGCACTGGTGCTTGGTGCCTCTCCGTGGTCCCGTGATCTTTCTCCGTGTGTTTTGGGTTGCTGTATTCGAAAGGGAGCCCCGGAGGAGCCGCTGAGCCTCAGGCGCCTTCGAAAACGAGTAACAAAGACTGAGTAATGTGTGAAAAAGCCATCCCTGAGTTTTGGGAGGCGTTTACAGAGTCTGTGGCATTTAGTTCCTTCTAAGTGGAGGAACCACTATAGGAACTCTATTAGTGGTAGGAACCACTCTAATTTAATAAATACCTGTGTTGGTGTAGAATATATTATGTATAAAAGGTATTTCAGTAAAGGCAAGCAGAAACTTGACAGTCCCATAGAAAACGATCATTCTTCCCCCCTGAGAAAGCACAGTACCAAATAAATAAATAAACAGAAGTGAGTGATCAGTCGTTGGTTGCCTGTGTGGTGATCTGGGCTTCTCCTCCTCCTCCTCTTCTGCAGGCTGGCCAGACCGCTTTGATGCTGGCCGTGAGTCACGGGCGGATAGACATGGTTAAAGCTTTGCTGGCCTGTGGTGCAGACGTCAATATCCAGGACGACGAGGGCTCCACGGCTCTGATGTGTGCGAGTGAACACGGACACGTAGAAATAGTCAAACTGCTGCTGGCTCAGCCTGGCTGTAACGGGACCCTGGAGGACAATGTGAGTTGCCTTTCCAGACGCTGCTTCATCACATAGTTTCTTCACTTTGGAATGTTTTTCTGACTTCGTTTTTTGATTTAGTGAGGAGTTGCAGAAATCTACTTAAGTGAAACTGTGACTCATATCCCCGAGTACCTAGTGCACGAATCCTCTGTTTAGTTGTAGGAAGTCCTGTGATGATTTGCTTTCTATCTTTGCTTTTCTAGGAAGCCTTCTCGGCAGTTATTTTTGTGCTTAGTGTTAGGTATACAGTGGCCAGAAGAGAACAATCTTCTGTTGGCTTATGATAGAACATCTTCCCTTCCCCATTTCCCAGGAGTTTCCTAATCCTTCATTAGGACTTTACTTGGTGAGTTAATGGCCTTGCTCTGTTGCTTTTCTGTGTTTATGGCAAATATCATCCCCAAACTTCTCTTCATGAGGTGAGATGTCCACTGAGTAGTCACACCATGACTTTGGTTTGGTCTCTCAGTCATTAAGCTGCTCTTGTGTTGGGGCAATAAACAGATGCAGGCCGTGACCTCAGTGCCACGTGTTTATTTCTTGGTTGGCAGAGCTCACTGGAGCCTGCACTGTAAACAGTCAGGATTTGATCAGTGGAGTGTTCCAGATTTACAACCTTGGCACAGCTTTTGTCTTAGCTGAGTGTTACTGTATTCTTGGAAAACGTTGGCTTAGCTTTTGTCTTAGCCAAGTATTATTGTGTTCTTGGAAACAACACAATTCCGTTTCGCATGGTTCATCCTCCTGCTGTCACCATCGAGCCAGGATTTCAGTGCAGTAGGCCCAGTAGCAGGACCAACCATCCAGCCAGTAGCTGAAATCTTCATGGGAGACCACAGTTGAGCTAT
Organism: Tinamus guttatus; assembly: GCF_000705375.1. The sequence continues at coordinate 47,946 of NW_010584968.1, read as the reverse complement.
TCCTGCAGGTAGTGTAACACTGTCATCCCAGCACAGCCTCCCTGCCTCTTGCTCAGTGGGTCTGCCCGTGCTGGGAGGTTCTGAGGTTTTTAACATTCCCGTCTCGCGAGCGGGGAGCCCTGGGAGAGCCGCGAGTTCTGGCCATGCGGGAAGGGCCAGGAGTAGCGGAGCGAGAGCCAAGTGGCACCGATGTGCTCTGCTGGCAGCTCAGAAGTTCACGGCCCAGCGTTTCTCACCTTTTCCCCACCAAGTCAGGGGACAGAGACCCAGAAAAAGCTACAAAAGTGAATGGTACCGAGCATGGTCCAAGGGGAAACTAGTGGGCCAGCGGATTAGCCTTTCACCTAAAGCAGTCTAAGAGACCCCAAAGCCATGATTCCCAGAAGGAATAGTATCTCCTGAGACACCAAGGTGGCACTTTCTGAGCAGGAAAGTGCTTTTATAGAGCAGCGAGGCTCCTGTGGAGGAGCATTTGGAGTTAGAAATGCACTTGCTCTTGGTGTTAACGGGAGTAGTAACAAACAATTACCATATCTGATTAATGCTTATCCCTCCCGTACCTTTCCTTCCCCTCCTCAGTGGCAGTGACTTTCCCTGAGACAGACCAATCTCCTGGAATCGCTGGTCTTACACAGCATTACATGTAACATTATTGTGGTAATGGCATGCTCGCTCCTGCTCAGCAATAATCTAGTCTCCTCGTTGAGAGAAATTATGAGGCCTCTGACAATTGGACTGCCTCATAAACCAGCGGCACAAGGCTTGTTGTCACTTAATTATGATAGAAGAAATTAAACAGGACTCTAAATTAACCCAGCTGTCTGAGCAGGAGGGCCTTCAGGAACTTGCCTTCTCCGCGGGCTGAGGGAGCTTTGGAGGGATCTGCTGAAGTGCACAAACAGTAATTCCCATGTTCCTTCCTTCCTTCCTTCTCTCAGGATGGCAGCACAGCACTTTCTATAGCCCTGGAAGCTGGACATAAGGACATAGCAGTTCTTCTCTACGCCCATGTCAACTTCTCCAAAACCCCATCACCGGTTAGTATACAGCCCCCTCTGTATAATGAACATGGATTGTGTTTTAGCTTGCTCTTCCTGAACATAATAGACAAACGTAAATAAGAAATCCAAAAAAAAAAAAAATTTGGCTTGCTATATTTGGAGAGAAAGCAATTTTGACTACATTGCAGGCTTTGCACATAAATGGTTCTCTCAGTCACTTATTTCTGCAGGCCAGCACAGGAATTTCCCCTTTATCCACAGAGTAATTTTTATGCTGGTAAGTAAATAAAAATTTAAGGATATGGACAGCAGTAGGCTGGTCACTAGCTGAGGGATATCCCCCTGCCTTTCCTCCTGGGGTGAGGATAGTTTACTAGCATTGGCTGGTGATGCTGGAGCAGCTGCAACGCTGAATACTGACCGAATCGCCAAAAAACGCTTGGTAACAGCTGCCCTAGGTGCTCTGTCAGGTGCTCTGGCTCACTCGTTGGATAAACTGAGGCTAAATATTTCACTGTATAAAGCACACGTGTTCTCTGGTAGTAGGCTGTGTGAGGGCTGGTGCTCCCCTTCCCCAAATGGGAAAAAAATAATAAAAATGAAAAAAAATATATCTGTGCAATAAGAGGAAGAAGGGCCTATGCTTGTGACTTCTGCATTCTCATTCTGCTTAGCTTGATTAATTGTTCTCTCCTCTTCTGTAGGGCACTCCGAGGCTTAGCAGAAAGACATCTCCTGGTCCTACCCACAGAACCACGTTTGAGTAGTAATGCATGAATATCTCTTAAGATTCTTAATGCCATCTTTAAGCTGCTAATTGTAACTGTTTAACTGAGACAGATACTGAATGTAATTGTCTTGTGCCTGAACTCACCAGCAAAGTGAAAGCAGAGACCTAGTGCTAAAGATAGAAAACTGTAAACTTGAAGCAAGCCTATAGTTAAGTAGTAGATGGCTGTAAGACCCGTAGCCAGAACTGTTCTTTTGCTCACTTACTCATCTTTCCACACATTGGCATAAATGCTGTTTTTCTTTGCTGTATATTGTCCTTTCCCACGTCATATACAGTTTAAGAACGTTAAGGCTATCCGTGGAAGGGTCCCAGTGGCATATTTTAAGTCGTTCTAAAATATATTTGTATTTGCTAAGCCTAGACTTTATCACAGTAACCTTCTTCATAAATTCCATTCCAACATGATTTTGATGTTTTTAATTATTTTGAAATCCAGAAGTTGCAGTTGCTTATATAGTCAGCTCCGCGGAGCTTGAGCTGGTGGGTGGATGGGTTAGGAATAGAGAGCAGACCCTCTGCCAGGTCTGAAGTTCACGAAAGCTGTTGCTTATTGGGGATATGTATAACTTTTTTTTATTAAAGATAACAGTATCTATAAAATTAACTCGCACAGTATTTTCAACATTTTATATTCTTTAATAATTAAAAACTACATGAAGAATTACATGTCTCGTTACCATATTTTTATTAACTGTGTCAGTCCATAAGCTCCATACATGTTTATTGGAGAACAAAATTAGAGGTACCAGCTATATATTCCCCTTGAGTGGAATTGAGTGTAGTTCTCGGTGCATATTTATGGAATGCTATTACCTTGTCACATTCACTTTAGTCATGTGTATTTAAATGTTTGAAGTGCCTTAGACTCTTGCCATATTTTCAGAATAAAATTTCATTATGCTGTTTTACTCCCCTCCCGTTTCCTGTGTGATTTGTCGTCGTCCCAAGACGCTGTGAGCGTC
>NW_010584968.1:31894-45145 GCF_000705375.1 Tinamus guttatus | reverse complement strand
TGGGCCCTTGGGGGCTTCCTTGTGCCCGAGGCATCAGTGCCCAAAACAGCTTTCCCTGCCAGTTGGTGGAGAGGAAACCTGTGCCCGGAGGAGGAACCTGTGCTCAGGTTTGGAAAGCACAGAGAAACCAAGACAACTTGTTGGTCCTTACGGGTTTGAAACACGTTTTGTGCTGGTGTTGATGTCGTACAAACCACGCTGGTGGAGCAGAGAAAAGGATGACTGCTTTAACCACTCTGAAGAAAAAAGTTCTGCTATGTATACTTGTAATCTCACAGAAAATCCAGTTTATTCTTTATAGGTGCATATTCTTATCCAATGGATTGAGTGCCTACGCAGTGAAGAGACATTGTGTTGCCAGAACAGTATTTGGACCTCAAGCAGGTTTCTATTTTCTGTTTAACAAGAACGTGATTTTTATATAGCATTAGTTTGACCAGAAAGCATTTAGTTTGTGCTTCCTGCGGTAAGGAAGTCAGTAATCATACCCTTGACTCTGGCTTATATCTCATTATAGCAATTTCAAAGCCTGTGGGTCATATAAAAGTCTCCACAGTGACAGATTTTGCCAAAAATACTTTTTTAAAAACAAAGATCTTTGTCACTGCACTACTAAGTCCTTTTGCACTTACAGATATTGGTACATTTTGCAGCTCAAGACTAAAAAAAAAAAATTTTAAAGCCTGCAAATTTAAGTTTTCAGAGTAAAGGGTCATCACTGCTGGAATCTGGTTTCCCCCAGTGTCTTTCTCCAGAAATCAATGAGCATCTGGGGTACAACTGTCCTAGCGGGGTTTAAATGGGACAGACATCTAGGTATCTAATGACACAGATATATTTGCTTAAAAGTACCTTAATACATTTTAACCACAGACGTGTGCGTAGGAAGAGGACTGTGGGAACATTCTTTCCTTTTCTTTTTGATAAAGAACAGGTACGTCAGAAACCAACATGTTAGATATTAGAATTGTTTTTTTTCTGAGTGTATTTCTTCCTAATGGTCTCAGCTGACGTAAGTCTCAGTAGGAATATAATAATACAAGTGCGAATCTTTGACTTCAGGTGGCACTTACCTGCTGAGCACAAGAGCTGGCCCAGCGTTGGCCTCCCAGGGCTTTTGAAAATGTCAGATTAAGTTCTGGGCTCTCTGCATTTCTCTTAAATATTTAGCTTGTTCCCAAAGGCTCGTGCAGCATTGTTTTGGGATAAAAACACCTGTAAAGCAAAGTGCTCCCAGTTTCAGTTGTATGTTAAAATGCATCGCATTTTATTGCATTTAATGCATTGCATTCAGAGAAACTGCCAAAAGCAACCGAAGCTTTCTATGTGTCACTTAATGCAAGTGAAAAGTATGGAATTAACTTGTTAAAGCCAATAAAAGTCATCTTTTTGTGCAAAAACCTATTCGGGAAGACTTAGTGAACAGAGCAGTGCAAGCAGTAAAAAAAGGAAATAACAATTGCCCTGTTAGCATTTTTTTTCCTTTGATGACCTTCCTGTAGCCAAGGGCTTGACACCTGAGGCAGTTCACACGGAAAGTCAGGCCCTTTCCCAGGAAATGGCTGGGAGCTTCCTGAGCCTGTTGGCATCCACCAGTGCCCTTTGCAAGCCACGTTTAATGCCGCCTGCTGATGCAGGATTGCACAGCTGCAGGTGCTGGGATTAAGGGGCTTACCCTTAATGGATGCCACCATCCCCACCAGTGCCAGCCTCCCACGCGTTGGCTTCTCCGTTCGTATCGGATGGTGAGCGACTCCCGGGATATCCGAGCACGGTGTTGCTGCGCGCTTTGAAAGTCTGTCTGCCAGTGAATTACTTAAAAAGCTCCGACGCTTTCTGGAGAGAGCAAAATCCTTCATGGCCCTGCTCCAGTTGAACATTAAAGCTGCATTAAAATGGAGATGAATGGTCCTAAGAGGTAAGAGGTGAGGGGTTGCTGAGACAAAGTTTAAAATCATGGAAATCAGGGGAGCACAACAGGAGTCATCCTTGGCAGGAGACACCCTCCGTGTCTTCTGGACACCACTATGACCATTATTTCTTAGATAATATAGGGAGTAGAATCTTTTTGTTATATTTTTGTTTTTCCTTCACTGTATTTTCATTACTGTTTTCATTATAAAAGCAGTGCACATGCTACTATATGAGCTCTGGAGTGCATATCTGCAGGCAACTAGCAAAGGGACATTTCCAGGCAACATACAGGTAATGTTTTTCTTCAGCTCTCCACCTGATGGAATTAGCCACGGTGGTAGCAAGAGTCCTCATTGCGTTCTTCCTGAAGAGCTTTGGCTAGACACAGAAATGAAAGACTAGTTCCTGCTCCCTCAGTAATACAGTCATTCCTCATGCAGCCACATTAACTTCACTGATGTGAAGATAAGTCATTTCTTTCGCATGCCGTGGGGAAGAGGCAGATTTATTAAAGATCCTCTTGTAATTCTTTGCCTTGGTATCACGTCACTCTTTCAGGGATGAAAAAAAGAAAACAAATCCAAAACTTGCTGTCCATGGCAGTCGAACTGTAGTGACCCCTTGCAAAGCTCCTGGGCATCTTCTGGGGCCAGAGGAGCATTTTTTCTCAGTCCCAGAGGCAGGTGAGACCTCCAGGCTGGCCAGTTGTAACCCCATGGTATTGGGAAGGTGTAAAATGGCAGGAAATGGCTTTTCCCCCAAAATGCAGTCATTCTTGCAAATCTGTCATGAGGATTTTCCAGACAAAGCACAGGTACCTTCTCAGAGGCCCTTTATTGTGGTGATTTAACCTACATCACTAACTTGGCAGGAGGAGCAAGAAGCTTGTTGATGCCTTCTGCGGTGGGTACTGGTTTGGGAGCAGAACAGCTGTACACTGAGATTGAGGAAGCGATTAGAAACGTGGGCTGATAAGAAAATGAGATTTGGTTTAGGAAAACAGGCTGAAACAACTGTGGAAAAATAACGCAAGTTGCAGGTGTCACAGAAAGCTGTGACACTGGAAGAAAACTTGTCTGGGAGCAAATTAAGCAAGTAGTGAGAGCAAAAATGTTCTGTGAAGTTTCTTTGACTGCTTCGCGTGGACCTCAGAAGGTGGGAAGCGACTGTGTTTTTGGCCCCAGAAAGAGACATCCAAACGCCACCACCACAAGATCTAATCAGCAACAGTTGTAAAAAAAGCTGCAAGTTGAAGTTCAGGTAGAAGTTTATTTTTGACTTTTTAAGAAGCAAGCCGTGGAAGTAAGGAATGCAAAAGATACTACAGTGTGTGGCTAATGACATAATGAGCAGCACAGATGATTGGCAAAAAGGGAAATAAAGCAAAGAAATGCAGCGGAAAGTGAGACGGTTCGTCAGGTAGACTCTATAAAAAATGGGTTTTAGCTCTTGATAAGTCTGGATCTTTTTTAAACAAACATTAATAAGCATCTCTGTGTACTGTGACACAAGGTCACCTCGTGTGCTGGCCCTGGTATAACATTCAGGACTGGGTTAGGAACAAGATACACATGTAGATAAAGTGAAAAGGGCACACAGGTTTATGCAGCCTTAACATGTGCTGCAGATAAGACATATATCCCTCCTTGTAGCTGTGTGAACAACACATCCAGCTCCCGTCCATACTGGAGGGTTTTGGTGTCTCCTTCGCCCTGTGCTACTCCCTGGCATTTCTTTGTGGAGCATGGAGACCCCTACAGACAGGATGAACCCCATACAGCTGTGAGTGTTTGAGGAACAAAACTGCCCCCAGCAGAGCAGTAGCAATGCTCTCTAGTATTTCAGCATCCATGCACTTTATTTTTTAATTTTTTTTTAAGCCTCATACAACTGCTGGCATTTGAGGGCCTGTACACATAAGCCAGCAGATGCAAAGTCGTAAATACATATTTTCTATAACATAACTTTGAAGCCCTCTGTGCTCTCCGCTTGTCTCCAGGTCTCCTGCTTACCAAGGAAGGCTAGCAATAGTCTGCTGAGATGTGAGACTAGCAGCTGAAAGTGGATTGGTTTTTTGAGGTTTTTTTTGTTTGTTTGTTTGTTTGTTTGTTTGTTTTTTGCTTCTGTGGAGCTAGAGCAGGAGGCTGCCCAGCAGAAGATGGACATCTCCCCTGGGTCCCTCACGTTAACAGGGTGATGCTCGTTAGGAAGATGACAGTCCCATGGTGTTTGGGTCACCTGCCAGACGTATTTCTGGGGCTTAGGAGCGCCACTGCCAGCTAAGGTGTGTGTTAAACACCCTACAGCACAAACACAACTAAACCACAGTCCTGAACTCTCATATGCCTCTTCCACGAGATGGAAAAAGTGTGGGGCAAAGATGGAGGCATGGGAGCATGTGGAAATTAGCCTTGGCTTTAACCCAGGCTTCATGGAAAGCATGAGTCCAGGTTTGCAGGGGAGACCCATGACTCACCTCCACCTCTTCCTCCCATATTTCTTTCTGTGTGAAAGTCCCTCCTCCAGCTCCCTGCTGGAAGGAGGCTTGAGCTAACAAGGGTTTTGAGCTCAGGACACTCCTGAAATCCTGCACAGGGACTAACCCTGCTACCTCTGACACCTTCCCCTCCACCGATCCACCTACTGGCTGTGATGAGGGATGTGTCCGTACAGGAAGAGTCTGGAGCATCAGCTATTTTGTAAGCCTTGCTGGGACCCCCTTTGTTTGAGCTCCTTCTGCAGCTGGTCAAGTGGTGCCCTTAAAGCTTATTTAATAGTAACAGTAATCATTTTAGAGCCCTTCTTTGAGAAGGGAAAAAAAAAATGCAGGATAGTCTTTGTAGCAACATTGCCAGGCTCCACAATAGCTCCCATCTTAATAAATGGGATGCCATGATTCCACAAAGTGAGGACTTAAAAAAAAAAATAAGGGTTTAATTTTCATTTTGCTCCTGGAGTTTGCTTTGAGAAAGTGATAGAAGTAATCTCACTGGACCATATAAGAGTGAATAGCTACTGGGAGCTGCTTAAAGTACGTGCTCGCTAGCCAGCAGACCAGAACATCTCCTGGCGGACGGGCTATCAGGCAAGCAAACATCCAGGCAGGCTTTTACAGTAGGTAATGATGAGCTGACAGAGCACAGTGAATCCTGCAGACAGGAGTTACGATCTGTTGTGTAAACAGGTATTTGAGCAATTTTTGAGATGTGCCCTACTTACCTTCAGGTAGCTAATGAATGGTCTTCTAAGGAGTCATTACTGCGACTTCATGGAGGTGGCCTTCCAGGATTAGGCTATTCCATGTGGTCGTTTCTGAAAACAGATAAAAGAAAATAAAGGCTTAAGCTACTGTGCAGCAAATCTACTGTTTTTTTTTGTTTGTTTGTTTGTTTTGCTTTGTTTTCCAACCTTACTGTACGTGTCTTTTGCAGTTTCAAACTCTGGGGACATTTAAATGGATTTTTACTTGGTCAACTAGAATATTTGTATGAGCTCCAAGGTAGGAGACCTGGGCCCAGGACACCTTTGTTCTGGCACATGCGAGAGACCGTCTGCAGAGGGATGACAGAAAATTAAAATGCCCGACTAATTACTTTCCACACAATGTTCCCATCACCTGACAAGGCAGTTCTGAGTCCAGACAAAGCCGGTCTAATAAAATTAATAGCCTGGTAGTTGAAATCATTTGTAACAATGTGTCATCTTCCTCAGCGCCTTCCAGCCAAGAGAACTGGGGAAACTCAATTGCTAATTAGCCAGCATTCATATTAGATATACAGAGATCATCAACCCTGACACTGCTGAATGATATACAAAAAATAGAAGGAATTACCTAAGGAAACGCACTATCTAAGTGCTCTGATAATCTTATCTTTATAGCTCTATCCAAAGTCTCGTTTGACAGCTTGGACTCTCCTGATTCCTGATTCTCAGTAGGGAAGACTCACATGCTGGGCCATAGGAAAGGATGAGCTTTGAGGATGGGTTAGAAAATTGAATACTCTGTACAATATTTGGGGGTGAACCAAGACCCGTCTGGTAGCTTGAGGGCACCAGGGTGGTGATGTGAGGTGAGAGATGGAAGTGTGAGATGGAGAAGCAGTCGGGCAAGACCATGGGGACGACAGGTAAACACAAACCCTTATTTTCCTTAGCATATTAAAATGTGGAAAGGTTTGCCAACCAAGTCTTTTCACAGCATGGAAGTCATAATATTTTTAATAAGATAGTTGGAGCAGCTCACCTTCCTCTGGAGGCACTTCTGCACTGCTCCCATCCTTGCCTCCCGTGCCTGCTCAGTGGATCCGAGAGACTTCGCCAGGGATGTGGGAAGAGGTGGGAATTAGAGACATCTGGAAAAAACAGCATGCAATTCTGCTCCTAGACATATGTGCTACAATGACTGATTTTAATGGGAAGCCAGAATGAAGGGCAGTCCTCTGAGAGCATAACACTGTGAGAGCCTGTTTATTTAGGGTTAAGTTAAAAATAAGAAAACACATTGTTACTCTTGTAACAATGCATTTGTTTCAACCAGGTTAGCGAATTAAAAGCAATGAATAATAATGCACAAATAAATATATTGGACAGCCAATAAATCAGCATAGCAAAAAATTGTCCCTTTAATTGACCAGGAAAAAAAAAAAAAAAAAAAAACAACTTCTGAACCATCCTTCAGAAACCTGGAACTCCATCAGTTTTAGGTTCTTTAAGATCAAAATGTAAAATAATCAGAGCCTGCACAACTTTAAAAAAAATGTAGGTAATAAAGCAAGTGTTTTATAATTTGAAATGATCTATTTGTTCTTTTAAATACTAATGGGCTTTCTCAATGAAGTGGGAAGTCAACTGTATCCAATAAGAGATTAAACACCATAAATAAAAAAGTAGCAATTAATTGTGTAGCCTGTTTTAAAAGGCTGGAGCTTAGTTTGTCACACTCTGGCAGTCTATCAAATTCAGCTCCATTACAGATGTCTTAGAGCTGAATTGATGATGATATTCAAAACTAAGGGCATACTCTGCAATAGTCCCCCCTCTGATGAAAGACCTCAAACATATAGATTGGTTATATGATTCTATCACTCTTACAGAGTGAATTACAAATGTTGGAAATGTCAGTTTAATGAGTCATGCAAGAATCTTCAATGTTCTAAGTCACTGATCCAATTAATTTTTTAAGTGTACCTAAAATGAACAATGAAGACAGAGAAGAAGCAATCTGGTGGTTTCCCTATACTTGCTTTTTACTTCTAGTGTATGTCAGACTTAATAATCCTTCCCAAAGTCAATTATTAGCAATGACTGAAATTTCCAAGAGTTCTGACAGGATAGGAACACACACTTCTGCCTTTTAATCTGCAGTGAAATGCTTCAGACTTATACGGAGAAAAATGCAAAAAGAGAAGGTAGGTGTTTAATGAAATAAGGTTTTTTTCTTTATCTCTGCTACTGGTAAAACTAGTCTCAGCAGAGATATGACAGACAGTTGCATTTTAACAACAAGACTATTTCCCTTTTATTTGTTTCCTTGTATTTGAAAATTACTTTGGTTTTACAGTGGGCTTGGCATAATCTCTCAGTCATGTTTTTTCCCAGTGAATTCTGCTTTTACAGAGTGCTCTGGGTCAACATCTTTGGACAGGATTGCAGCAAGGAAGGAGAAGAAGGTTCGTTGTTACGGACTTTTCTGGACTTTTACATGAATGTTGTTTCTTGATGTTTACCTAAATACCCAAGCATTTGGCTTGTTGAGTTTTAGGTTCTGATGGATGTGTATCTGGCTAAGAAACGTGTGTGTGGGCTCCAGTGAGTATCTCTGGCGGCTTTACTGAGCTGTAGCTCATCTGAAGTTACTGATGTGCAGGCTCCCTTTCCAAAATATTAGGAGAGGAGCAGAAAGCGGCGAACACTCTCAGAGCAAAAGAGAAGACAAACAGCAGAGAGACTACAAAGCTATAAAGTGCTTGAGCTGCTTGCTTGGTCAACATGAGTCCTTGACACTACGATGGAGAAGCAAAAGGAGCTTGAGGAGATAGGGCTGCTAGAACATAGCTCTGTGCTTGAAGGATTCACATCTGAGAGACACAGTAGGATGTTACGTAGACACAGTTTGAGAGGAGCAGGGTAAGAATGAAGGTTTTGGAAACTTAGGTTTGAATGAAAGCTCCAGCTTGTTCGTATGGATTTACTGCGAAAGCTATCCATGGATTATCAGATTTAATTGCTCTTGAGTAATACTGCCAATGCCAACACTCCACTAAAGGGTCTGTGCTCAGTATCACACAGAAGTGTCTGAGCTAACGATTTAGCCTCTGTTTTTAATCTCCTTTGAATAAGGGATATTTTAATACAAGGTTTAGTTTTAGAGATGCCTGTTTGGAGAAAAAATATTCACAGAATCCCAGAACAGTTGAGGTTGGAAGGGCCGTCTGGAGATCATCTGCCCCAGGCCCTTTCTTCAGGCAGGGTTACCTAAGGCAGGTTGCCCAGGAAGGAGCACATCCAGATGGCGTTTGAATATGCCCAACACGGAGACTCCACAGCCTCTTGAGGCAACCTGGTCCTGTTTCCAGTAAAGAAGCATGTTCCAGTAGAATATCAGTGCCTCTTGTCCTGTCACTGAGCATCACTGAGAAGAGTCTGGCCCTGTCCTCTCTATGTTTTCACATCAGATATTTATAAACACTGACAAAAATCCTTCCTGATCTTTCTCTTCTTCAGGCTGAACAGTCCCAGCTCTCTCAGTGTCTTCTCATACGAGAAGTACTCAAGACTCTACAGCATTACTGTGATTCAGCCTTCAGCTGTTGATGTGCAGACTCTCCTGAAAGCAAAATCTGAACATAGTAAAAATGTAAAAACAGTAAAAAAGTAAAAATGTGTATCAGAGAGACAAGCAAAACACCATATGCAGACAGAAAATTCTCCAGTTGGAACACAAAACCCTGCCAGTCCTTTGCAACACAAAACCTTGAACAGCCAGTGCACAGAACGCTTAAACAAGTTCATCATAAGAAGTACTCTAGGGAAGACAACAATCAATGTATAAAAGAGGGAAGAGAGCTGTGCAAGCACGCAAGCGCAACTCCAGAAAATGCACGGCTTATTTATGCCACCTGCTGGATTTTTCCAGAAGTATCTCTTCAGTTCGTTTAGTGGCCGCACTCACATGTGTCAAGTCAGCAAATGTTTACGTGTGCATGGGAAGCTGTGCACGCACATCATGCTGCCGCCTCGCATGAGTAATGACGTGGGTGGATGAGGATGGCTCCACTAAGGAGATGAGGGTGTTTGTACATCTCCATTGGCTCTGAGGGCTTGATGGTTCTGCTGCATCCAAACCCAAAGAGCTCACCACTGTTGAAGTTTGAGGAGTTTGAGGAGCTTTCCAGAGCACAAGAGTATTTTGCCAGTGTCCATGCCTTGGCTAAATGTCCATGTGCTGAGTGTCCCTCTCACTGCTTTGCTGTTTTGCAGCAAATTAAGAGGATGTGTGGATGTACTGGTGTTCTCAAACAACGGCATCCAGCCCTCGTGAATGCTTTGCCTCCTTAATATGTCTCTCTTGTCTTTTAGCATTCTTCCTACCAGCTCTTATTTTCTGCCATTTTCTCCTCTTTCATTTGCATCTACTCCTTGATGCTTCATTCTCCAGTCAATGGGAGTTTCAACCCAAATGGGTTTCAAGGCATCTGAAAACATCCCTCTAGGGCTCCACAAGGCACACGACTTCAAAAACCGGAGTTTTCAATGTACTTCCAGTATAAAAGTGCACACTGACGACAGCCCTGGGCCTGACCAGTGTTCTACAAGTCAGGAAGTTCTTGCCTGGTTTCAGCAGGGATGACTTTTCCATTTCAAAATAGGACTAAGCACGCCTCTCAGCATTGTGCTGAGTACTAGTAATAGGCATCATTAGTTTTACAGTCAAATTGTACTTTTGCCATTTTTTTTTAATTATATGCAGGTACTGACCTCAGAAAGGGGAACCCAATAAACTGAAGTAGGTGAAAAGTTTTATTCATTCGTAATAATTCTCCTGTCATCCTAACCCGCTAACCTGAGGCTGCTAGTGCCTAACTTGAGCACAGTTTAAATTTTCTTGAGAGTGGGTTTTAGCAACAGAGTCTTAAAACATGCAGTCTCTGGAGGATGACAAGCCCTATCAATGTTTCTGAAATTCCACTATGAAGCAAAGTTTTAAAAACATATTCTTTGAACGTTAATACAAAGCATCAAACGAAAATGAGCTGAGGTTTTCCTCTGGCTAAGATATGTATTGATTATTTACCAGCAGCGAGCCTTAGCCTTAACAGGATTAGTTGGGAGATAGCGGATCTAGAAGGGGGAGAAGCTTTCTTTGGCTCTCCTTGTAGTAATAAATTTCTACCTACTGTAACTTATTACTATCTGATATGCTGAGTCATGAAGCTGGGGTTATAGAAATCTTTATGCAATCTTTATAAATCAGCTGCACATAATCTCTTGCGCTTTCTGCTTCACCTCTGCTGAGTCGCTCATTTGACAGTTGTCATTCATCTTAGATTGAGATGTAATTTAATAGTTTTGTTTCAGAATGGAGATAGTGTCATCTGAAGCCAAGCCTGGAAAGATTTAAAGGTGTAACAGAGGAAATATTAATGTTGTAAATAATATCTGTAGAGTGGCGCAGATCTGTAAATCACATAGCACCAAAGTGAGAGGGGAATCTATGCAGAAAGGGAAGGAAAAAGCACCTTCCAGTTTTCCCCTGCAGAGCATACTGGCTTTAAACACGCAAAAATCCCATCACTGGGGCTGCCAGTTACCAAGCTGTTACAGTAGCCTCCCTTTTTGTTTGTGCTCAGACTATCTTCCCACACGTATTTTAACCTAAATTCATTTACACTCCTGAGGGACAAAATACCAGGGCAAGTTCATCTTCACAAATGAAGAACAGTCCTGAGATAGGTGGCCCTTATGAGGCCAAACTCTTCTCAGTGGTGGCCAGTGACAGGACAACGGGTAATGGGTATAAATTGAAACACAGTAGGTTCTGCCTCCATATGAGGAAGAACTTCTTTACTGTGAGGGTGACAAAGCCCTGGAAGAGGCTGCCCAGAGAGGTGGTGGAGTCTCCTTCTCTAGGGATCTTACAAACCCACCCGGAGGTCTGTACTAGGTGGTCTCTAGAGGTTCCTTCCAACCTCATCCACTCTTGTGATTCTGCGATTGCCAGTGCTCAGCATAAGGTGACCCTCCAGTAGATGCAAGAAGACAGAAGTGAGACAACTGTCTCCTTTCCTTCATTTCCTGGCTCTCCTATGGCCGCACTGACCTCCTAGTGGCACTCTACTTGTAGGGGGACACAAAAGATGTGCGCTGACATGTCCCAGGCGGACGGCCCTACGCGATGGTTGGTGGGTGCTGATGGATGGTCAGTGGATGCACATGGATGGGATGGTTGTTGGTGTGCAGTCTTTGGTATAGCTAGATGGGATGGCCAGTGGGTGTAGATGGACAACCAGTGGCTGTAGATGGACAGAACAGTCATTGGGTGTAGATGGGTGGGATGGTTGTTGGGTGTAGAAGGATAAGATGACCAGCTAGTGTAGATGGGCAGTTGGCAGATGTAGATGGATGACAAGGTTGTTGTGTGTAGGTAGATGGCTTAGATAGATAGACAAAGGCTGTAGATGTATGGGATGGTTGTTGGGTGTAGATGAATGGTCATGGGTATAGATGGATGAGATCATTGTCGGGTGTAGATGGAAAGTTGGTGGGTGTGGATGAGACAGTTGGATCCCTAACTGGTCATCCCTGGGATGGTTGGTGAGTGTAGATGGGTGATGGGTGGGTGTAGATGGACAGGACGGTCAGTGGATGTAGATGGATGGGATTGTTTGCAGGTGTCAGTGGATGCAGATGTATGGGACAGTTGGAGACTGTAGACAGTGCTGGTGGATGTAGATGAACAGGACAGTCAGTGGGTGTCAATGGAGGGAATGGTTGGTGGGTGCTCGTGGATGTAGGTAGATGGTGAGTGTAGATGAACGGGACAGTCGGTGAGTGTCAGTGGGTGTAAACGGTGGGTGTCGATGGATAGTTCAGTTGGCAGTTGTTGGCGGGTGTAGATTCATGGTTGGTTGGTGTTGATGGACAGGTTGGTTGGTAGGTATCGAAGGAAGGGAGGGCGGGCAGGTGTCAGCAGGTGTAGATGGTGATGATGGCGTTGATGGATGGCACAGTTCGTAGGTGTCAGTGGGTATAGATGGATGGTGGGTGTAGATGGATGGTGAGTAGGTTTCCATGGACATCACTGTTGTTGGGTATTGGTGGGTGTTGGTGGATTTCCATGGATGGCACACTTGGCAGGTGTTTGTGGGCAAAGCTGCATGGTCAGTGGGTTTTCATGGACAACATGGTTGGCAGATGTTAGTTGATTATCAATGGATGGGACGGGTGGATGTAGACACTGTGAGAGGGTGTAGATGGACAGAATGGTTGGTTATTGTTGATGAATGGTATGGTTGGTGGGTGCAATGGGTGCAGATAGCATCGGTGGTGTCAATGGATGGCACAGTTGCTGAGTGTCAGCTAATTACCAATGGATGGGATGGTTGATAGACATAGATACTGTCAGTGCGTGTAGATGAACAGTTGATGTACAGCTGTTGCTGTATGTACAGCATAGTTAGCATGTGTGAATGGGTGTAGATGGTGTCAGTGAGGCCAATGGATGGAACAGTTAGTGAGTGTTAATGGGTGTAGATGGTGTTGGTGGGTTCCCATGGACAGCACAATTGGTGGCTATCAGTGGGTGTAGATGGTGTTGGTGTGTTTCCACAGAAGGCATGGCTGAGAGGTGTCAGTGGGTGTAGATGGATTATGGATGGGTGGTGATGGCCAGCACGATGGGTGGGTGTCAGTGGGTATAGATGGGTGATTGGTGGTGGATAGCGTGGTTGGCAGATGTCAATGCATGGCACAGCTGGCGAGTGTCAACAGGTGTAAATGGCATTGGTAGGTTTCCATGGCCAGCTGGCAGCTTTCAGTGGGTGTAGATGGACTGTGGGTGGTGTCGGTGTCCAGCGCCATTGTCCATGACCAGCATGGTCGGTAGATGCCCATGGTCAGCATGGTGGGCAGATGTCAGTGGCTGTTGATGGTGCTGGTGGGTGTCCATGGCCAGCACGGTTGGCAGGTGTCAGTCAGCATAGATGGATTGTTGGGTGGGTGTACATGACAGGCATGGCTGGTGGGTGTCAGTGGGTGTAGGTGGATTGAGGGTAGTGCCCTTGGCCAGCACGGTTGGCAGGTGCGCATGGTCAACATGGTTGGTAGAGGGCAAAGGTT
>NW_010584968.1:4810-26986 GCF_000705375.1 Tinamus guttatus | reverse complement strand
CCACGGCCAGCACGGCCTCAGGTAAGGGGCACGTGGGGCCCCCGCGACCGGCACGGCCTCCGCTCCGCCGCGTCCGCCGCGTAGCAAGAACAGGGGCAGGACAGACTGCGTTTTGTGCAGATTTATTAAAACCGTGAGGATGGAAGCTCCGGGCAGTGCTGGTTTTTTATCCTGCACAGCCCTGAGAGCAGTTAGCAGTTAGCTTTGCACCAAAAAAGCCCCCAAACCTGCCATAACTGCTTTCTGTTGTTTAGAAGAGCAATTTCAAGCACATGAGGAAAGGGGAATCTCCGCTGTTATTCATCATCTAAGCAGAAGTCAGTAATACAGGCAAATATATGTTTTGACTGAACATAGGCTTCTAAATGGGCAAGAGTGTATCTGTGTGTTCACCAAACACCATTGCTCCATTTCCAGGCCACTTAAAGCCTAATCCCCGGGCTCGTCTGGCAGGTTGGCTGCAGACTGGTGGTTCCAGCTCTATGTGCAAGAATTTCTTAGGGAAGTTTTTAGGAGAACTGGTGAATATATGTATATATATATATATATATAATTTGTGTGTTGGTATATTTGTTTTCATTAGTGCAGTCGCAGCTAGTACCGTGTTGAAATCAACAGCATTACTTCTTTAATACTTGAATTACTGCAGTCTGTGTCTACAGACATGGAAAAGAATAGGTAAATGTTAAACTATTATATTTAGTTGCACACAGAGTGTACAAGGAGTAAGGACTCCTGCCTAACAACTCAGGAGAATAAGAAAACCCTTACTTAAACAGTAACTTTTTTTTTTCCTACAATCAGCAACATTTTCAAAAGCTTCGGTCTTAATGTGTTAAAAATGTCGATGTAGGTACTTTATTAACACTGCTTTAATAATACAATGCTAAATTGAATTAAGTGAATGCCTTTTATAGACAAGTATTCTGCTAATAAGTTGAAGGCAATATTGTGCTTGAATAAAGACTTGAAAATACAAAAATGCTATTTTTTAAAGTTGTTTGAATGGCTTAGAAATTTTTATGTTAAAAATTGTAAAAAATTGGTAGCCATCATTTTTATAGAAGCTATTTCTGTGTTAGAAACGCAGATACATTTTTCCTTAAGTGTTTTACGAAATGTAGGTGATGCCAGTG
The DNA here is from genome assembly GCF_000705375.1 of Tinamus guttatus. The sequence goes on along the minus strand of NW_010584968.1, from coordinate 25,850 downwards.
AAAATACACATCTCTAGGAGGAAGATTTGATGTCAGCCAGGAGTGAAGACAAGGTCAGCCTTGTTTGCCAGAAGTGTATGAATCTGGGAAGGAATATGAAATTGTATTCTTAATTTTGTTGTTAGGCACCTGAATAACAGCAGAAGTCCGTAGTTGGCTTGGAAGTGGCTGCACTCACTGGATGGACTTCTGGCCCACCAACTAAGTCCATCTATTGAATTCAGTGTAACTACTCATTTAATGCTACGCGCAAATGTGTGCAATGTCCACAGGTACCTGGTTGCAGTGCATTCGGGTGGACTTTCAGAGTGGCTTTGTCAAGTGTCCAAGTGCAGACTTTGCATTTAAGTCTTTTCTATTCTTGGAAAAGACTGGAAAAAATAAAAGTTTTCCAGTCTGTGTAGCATAGATTGCGTTTTTATCCCTAAAAGACCTGTAAATGCACAAGTGTCTGTGTGTATATTCTGTAGCTTTCTTTTCTGCAGTGCTTGTTGTTAGTTGTGACACACAGTTGGTGACCTGAGTACCAGGCATAAGAATCAAGCTTTCGGGTGGATGAAATTGCAGGATTCTTGCATTGCTTTTCTTTTTTTTTGGTCATTTTCCTTTTCTCCTCAGCTGCAAGTATAATGAGAGATCATATTTTTAGCTGAAGTGGGAGGAAGGAAAGTGCAGGATTGCAGTTAGGATTTGGGGGATGATGACAGAAAAATGGTGAACATGGGAAACGACTCTGTCAGATGAGGTTTTTTTATCCTATCAATCAGTGTTGCAGCATCCTAGTTTGATAGGCAAAGTGGTGCCCATCTATGTGGATGCAGATTTTCTGAGAGTTTACCAAGAGAGTGACACTCACCTTTGAACCAAAAGTCATCTGCAAGCCATGGAAAAACTCACCTCCCTTGCATAACACCAGCAAGAGTGATTTTGACAGTAGCGATTCTCTAGAGCAATTTTTATGGGGGTCATGGGAGCAGTTTTTCTTTCATTTCAGGTTTAGAAATCTGTATTTACTTTTGGAGGAATTTATCTTCCACAGTTTGGAATTTGGGGGTGATTTCAAGGTGTTGGTAGGCGAACTCACAGCACATGCAGAGAACCTCTTGCAGACAGATTTCGTAGTTTCTGAGCACTTTTCCCAGAGAAGTTGCAGGTGTTTGGAAAGTTATGGCCATTTGTTGTTCAGCACAGCAAGCAGTCATGATCCTGGGGTGTAGCCATTGCCTTTGCAAGGTTTAGCTAGTGGGCAAAATGCAATAAAAGACTATGGTGGGGTATTTAAAACATAACCTCTCAGCTGTCTTTGGTTCAGACTTCTTACGACTTAAACTCTTCTGGGTTCCCCCCAAGGTTAATGTCACTGCAGTTTTAATATTTAGAAATCACTGAGATAAGAAAAAAACCCCACATGTTCATGCGAAAACTTAGAATGAGATCTGTTCAAGATGAAGAAAAAAAGACAACAGTTTGTGTTTCCTCCATTTTAGGTTGTCCTTACCCCAGATTAAGGCTTATCATTAGCTCATCTTGGACAGATTCAGAAACATCCAATATGCACAGAATTACTGTACCTAATACCAGGTTCTACTTTTGTATTCTGTGGCAGTCCACTCGTTGGTGTCTTTTTGTATAACCGTAAAAAATGGCATTGTTTACATAGCTTTATAGTATCACTGATTGACAGGCCAAACATATTATTATCAGCAATTATGAGTAATAAGTTTACAGTTATTATTTCCCTTTGCTACATTTATTCTGAGTGGTGGAAACAAAATAGTGTGCTTTTTACATTTCTCTAGGTAGGTTCTTCCTCCACTTGGAAACTTTGTGGGACTGGCAGGGTTTTATCTAGCAATAAATAGGGACCATAGAGGCACCAGTGGTAACATGATGGCTAATGAAAGATGGTGTTCAGAGTCTAGATTTCTTTGAAAACCCTGCCTTGCCTTCTTTTCCCTTCTTTTTTTTTGTGTGTGTTATCTTTTCAGCATATTTAACACCTAAGTGGGTATTTTGTTCTCCATTGATCTGTCCTGCAATAGTGAGTTGCGTTTTCAAAAACTGATGCCACAGACTTGCTTCCATTCTTGTGCTGCATGAGTAATAAGGTTAAAAAAAAAACAACAAAAAACTGTTATAATTGGAGGACATCATGTTTTCCAGGTTTCTGGTGCTCATTGTGGTGCTTGATACTTTAACTCAACTTTTTGAATTTTGGCATGTCCTTAGGCTAAAATCAATACTGATCAGTGCATGTGAGCCTGGGGCAATCCTAGAGTTAGGAGCAATCCTAAGTCTTGGGAGTGAAACAAGAAAAAAGCTTTTCTGTCTTTCTGCCTGTCTTTCTTTCTTTCTTTCTACCTGTCCTTCTGCCTGTCTTTGGAATAACTAATATCTTTCCATCCATAATCATCTGCTTTTCTCCGTCTTGTTGCTATTAGAATGAGAGTAAAAGAGCCATAATCACAGGTGGCTGCTGTAAGAGATTGTGGACATCCTTACCTATCTGGCATTGCCATTATTTCCAAAACGCAGTTTAGACTTCATTTTGGGAAGCAGTTTTGGGAAGCAGTTGCTGGAGACAGGTCTTCGGCCTGCATCGTAGCTTTCCAAGCTCTGCATGAAGCTCTTTGAAGCTGGTCTAGGTAAAAATTCAGGGAATTATTTTAAGTGAACAATCTCTCCTTGGTTCCCCATAACTGTCTCCCTTCATTTCTGATTGTTTCAGCCCTGCATTGGACATAGCAGTTAAGAGTATATCAGCCACGGCTCTGCAACATTCAGTTCCTACAGAAATCACTGGGGTTTTGCTCTGGGTTATTTTAAAAAGGCTTTGCTTGCAAAAAAAAAAAAAAAAAAGAAAGAAAAATGTAGGGGGGTAGGTATCACTGCCTCCGTCTGCTGCTTCGGTTTGGCCACACTTGGGAACACTGCAAAAGAGTTTTCAGTATCTCATTATAAAAAGGACATAGATAAATCTGAAAGGATAGAGGGAAGGGTGACAAAAGTGATGTACGGCTTGTAGAAAAGGAGACTAAGGGTGGATATAACAGTCTATAAATATTTGAGAGGTAATAATATGTAGGAGGGGGAGGGATTATTTGCAGTGCCAGAGAGAGCATAACAAGGAGCAACGGCTTGAAACTAAAAAAGACAAAATTAAATTAGACAGTAGACACTTTTTCTCCTAACTAGAAGTGCAATTAGCAACAGAGTGACCTGCGAAAGGACAAGGGGGTAAGTGAAGCATAATCACAAGGGGTCTTTAAGTGTATGTTAGATTGCATTCTAAGGTGATTAATATGGAGGTAAGCTCCATATTAAGCTGTACAGGTTAAACGTTGTTGAACTGGACAATGGAAATCTCCTGCAGCTTTGTTGTCCCCTGTATGATTCGTCACTTATGGCTACTGTCTGACTATGTTAAATAAATCGTAGTGTCACAGGGCACTTCATCCCTGCTCTGATGTTTCCAGTGAATTCCTCATTTCCGGAACCAGCAACTTGCCAAACCTTCAGTGTCCCTGGGCCATTTCCGAGTTATTTTCTGGTGCCTTCTCTGTAGCTTTCCTTGTGTGGCCAACAGCTGGAAACCCACAATGGGTTGGGAAGAGGTTTCCACTCTCCTTGCCCTTTTCAGACGAGCTGCTGTCCCCCGAAGCATTGAGAGCTGCCGGTTTCTTTGCGTTTTTCAGATTTCTCCAGTTGTCCCACAGCAACTTTGCTTGCGTGGAGCAAGCGGCTCGGAGGTAGCGTCACCATCCGTAGCCTGCTCCCCAGCCAAGGTGTCTGTGGGGCTACACAGTCCCCAACCAAGGTGTCTGTGGGGCTACACAGACCGCAGAAGCAACGGACGGGGACAACAGGCCTCCCTTGTGAGGGAGGCCAAGGGGGCTGGAGGCCCTCGTTGTCCTTAGTGCCGTGGCCGCGCGCGCCGGCGTTGAGCGGCCTGTGCCGCCTTGCGCCGAGATAAGGCCGCGGGCGGGAGATGCGGGGATGCACGGAGCGTTTTCCATCCGTGGGCGCATTATTATGCTATCTGCAGCTACCCTCTTGTTCCTTTCCCCGTCCTTGAAACAGTTATTACGACTTATCTGAGTGTGTGGGGCTTTCTTGTTGTTTTTAGAGAAGATATAAGTGGGGAGTGAGGGAATACTGCACACTTCCTTAACTGAGCGCTGGCATGAGTCCATTTTTCCCCCACCTCCCGTTGTTTTCTCGTGTGATTTCTTGTACCTTGAAGACTGCCTTCTTTCCTTCTATTTATAAACTTCCTTCTTTATCCGCTTTACTGGCCCATATTGCATTTGCAGTATATTTATCATTTACTGACCTGGGGACTGAAAATGCAGCTTCGCAGATTTGTTTAGTAGAAACACTCTTTTAGATGCATCTTCTAATTCATCATTTTTTTGTTTGTTTGTTTGTTTTTCCTGAACTTTTCAATACTTTCTCCTGTGCCTGGGCCCCTGATATTTATCATCAGAGTTGTGACTAATTATGTCAAGCACAAACTTTTGCGCTTCTCTCCTGTGTGTTTTGTGTGTGTGGGGGGGAACCTTGAAAGAACTCTGCAGTATGACTGGCCTAATTATTTTATGATTTCCCATTAAACATACAAGAGTTAGCTGTGTTTGTGTGATTTTTGGTCATAGCCCAGGCCCAGGGTATGTCTAAAAAGATGCTTTACCACTTCTGGAAATTAGTCTTTCCATCAAATTGAAGTATACTGAGTTTAAAAAACCCACTATTTACTATTTCTCTATTTCTACTTATTTTTATTTTAAAAACCTTTTGGTTTTCTGTCATCACACAACTTCTAATCAGGCTCAGACTCTAGCTAATTCTGACCATCGTCCTACTCCCTTTATTATTTTTAGTGTGAGCCATAATGATTTTATCCTGGTCATATTTCCTCCAAGGTCTCCTATCTCAGACACTTGTAAAGCCTTCCCTCCCTTCTAATGTTCTCTTTGATCTGTTGTTAATGACTTAAACCCCTTTACATTTAACCCACACCGAGTTTCTTTCTCCGCTTCTCAATTTGCTTCTTTGGGCCTGCAGGTGTCCAGACTTCTTTTTCATCACTGTCTAGAATTATGATTTTCTTTCCTGATTTCTTTTCTAATTTCTTCCTCCTCTTTTTTTTTTTTTTTTAAAGTGTGTTTTTTTAACTTCTGCTCCTCTTTTACACTAAGTAGCATATTGTGTAGCTGATACACAACCAGGTAAAAGTAGGCAATTTCTCCTTCGTTTACTTAAATTAATAACAACATTCAGATTACCTATATATCTATATATGCACTCACATGCCCAGGTGTTATACTGAAAATTGAAAATATTCCTTGTTTTATGTGCTGCTGATTTTCCGAAGTACTTTTTGGCCCCGATTCTGTTGACTGACATATGTGCTGTATAATTATAGATAGGTGTGTGTTCAGCATGAACAATGTTTTATGTGTAATGTTGTAATGTTAAAATGCGCCTTGCGTCTTCACAGCATCCAAGCCATGTTCAGAGATTCTGAACACTTTTTTTTTGCTTAAAGACTGAAAAAGTGCCTTTTTTCAGTCATGTGTCCTCCTCATGTTAGGAGAAATTATAGGATGCCAGATGAATGTTTGCGCCAGATAATTTGAATTAAGTGTATGATAAAGGTGGAGCAAGTATACCCTCTACTATAGCTCTGCTGAAGTCGTTGATCATATTTATGCTCATCTTTCTTTAACTGGATTTGGGTTGGGCCTGTGAGAATAACTGGGGAGCTTGTTAGGCCAGGATGCAATCTCCTGGCTGGAAATTCCCTCTTTTTTTTTTCCTCCAAAGTCACTTTTTTTTCCCTTTTTTTTCTTTCTTTCTTTTTTTTTTTTTTTCCAGGGGGAGAGAGGAGAACGGTTTAGAATTAAGTTTAAATTTAACTAAAAGTCTGGAATTTTAGGGTTTTTTTTTTTTTTTTAAAAAAAACCATATCGGAAACACACCCATACATTCAGTTAAGAGTGGTTTTTTTTTTTCCTAATCTTTGCATTAAAGAAGGACAGATGATATTGATGCATATGGGACTAGTAGCATTCTGCTTTTGGATCCAGCAGTAATTAGAATCCAAAGGACTGGATAACTTCCATGCTTTTTCTTTTTATGTAATTTGGGTAAGGATGTCTCTGGACCATTAATGTTGATTTTCAGTAAGTTTTGTAACACTGGGGAGATTGCTAAGGGCTGGAGAAGAGCTGGTGTCCCACCGGTGTTTAAGAAGAGTAATAACATGGGTGTTTACAGATCTCTTGGTTGGACTTTTAGTTCTTGGAAAGAGAGTGGGAGAGTTTACACTGGGCTGAGATTAGTGAGAGGGGGTAGAGGTGCCACTATTAAAGGATGCTCATATAATCTGAATAACCGGAGTTTATGGGTAAAATTTTTTTATCAAGCTAGTAATCTTTTATCATTATAAATTTGCAAGATAAAGTGAAATATTGATACAGTCAAACTCGCTAAAGCATTTGATTTTGTAACCCCGATATCTTGATTAAGAAGCAGAATTGATAGAAAATCAATACGGTGTGTATTAAATGGTTTTAAAAGAAGATTATGTTAGTCTGAAAATGTGGCTACGAATAGGGAATCTGACAGCAGTATTTCTAAAGAAGTCTCACAGGAACTGCTTTTGTCTTAAAGCTGTTGAATCTTTTCACTGATATTTTGGAAGTAAACCCGTGATCATCATAGGTAGTGCATGTAGGTGACCTAAAGGCCCGGGGGCTGCTGAACTGTGAAGACCAGAGCGCAGGGAGAGCTCAGTCGCCTGGCTGCATGCAAACAAGATCCATCTTTATCCAGTCCAGATGTGAAGAATGGAGGAATCTGTCCCCAGAAACACTGCCACTGCAGAGCCGCTGATGGCCATGGGAGACGCCACGCTCAACGTTAGTTCCTGGTGAAGAAGGATGTGCAGAGGGCACGGAGAGCCCTTGCAGGCAGGGAGAAGCGAGGTGGTTTAGTCCCTTCTGCACGGAAAGTTGGTGAGGTGCCCCTGGGACCTGTGTCTTTCTGCCCGTGGTGCTCGTGTCACCTTGTGCACAGGGTAGCAGCATGGTGGTCTCCTTCCTTCCTGGAGGACACTGTGTGTGTAGGAGAAAACAGAGACCCACTGGTGGTTACGAAGTAAGAGAGATCCTGCCCGGCTCTCAAATGTCCTGAGCTAAAGACAAGGCAAGGCTGGGCGAGCAGAGCAAGTCAAGCATCGCGTGCATTTGCCCTTTTTCTGCGCTTTCTTGGGTTTCTGCAGGGATGTTTCCCTGCTCTGGACCAGCACGGGTGTACGTTAGCCAGTAAAGGTTCGTGGAGGAGACACAAGAATGGTTGAAGGACCAGAAAACATCTCACAGAAGGAGAGGCAGTAGCTTGTTTTGCCTGTAAAAGGTTTAGTTAATCTTACTGCAGCTGTGCTGAGTTGCTCATTCCTTTGCCAGGCCAGACCTGCTTTAGTTACTCTGTGCCTTTTGGCTGGCTGGTGTTTGATGTCATTAGTGAAAACTGTAGGTGCACATGAAATCCTTGCAAGCATCTTGTGCCTTGCAGAGCAGGGATCAAGCAGGAGTATGTAACTGATCTTCATTTTCCTATTTCCTTTTTCTTACCGGCATTATGCAGCCTCAACAATGTAAATTTTATCTTGCATTTCCCTTTCCTGGCTGATGTCATGCAAGGGAAGGTGCCCTATGTGTTTTAGGGCTGCTTTAGCCCTTTTGTTGCTGGAACTAGGGAAGCTCAGGCAGAGTTTGCTTGTTCCAGGGAGCTCAAGTCACAGTGTTTTTTAGAGGGAAGAGGGCAGTGCTGGTTCCCCTGGCATGAAAATCCGCAGGATAGGCCTTGAGGAGGCATCTCCAGGGGCCGTCCGCCCGAGGAAGCTCGCGGTGACTGGTTGTTTTGTCTTGTGGCGGTGGGAGGACATGAAAGGGAGGTAGGAGCTACCAGGCGGTATGTGCTCCATCAAGGCACGGCTGCGATAAGGAGACGGAGTTGGCAGTTTGGGGCTTCAGCTCCTGGGAAAAGACCAGGAAAACCTGGAAGAGGCAGGGCCCTTGGCATGGGCAATGCTCTGCCGGAAGGAGCCGGAGCTGCTGCGTTGACTCTTGGGGTTGCAGTGCTGTGGACACTCGGGGACAGGGGGAAAACACGTTTTTGCTCTTAGCATTTTCCTATCTGATCACAGCTCTTGCAGGAACCCCTTGGAAGTGCTTTCCTTGTGCATCCATGGAGTTTCTTTCCTTGCTTTGCGAGCAGAAACATGCCCTGCACATCTCAGAGATGGGACACTGGGACAATGATGCCAGTACAGTTTTTCTTGCTGGGAATGTTTATGTATTTGTTGACTTAACCAGCAGCACAGATACAGAGCCACTTTTTATTGTGCATAGACTAGGATGAGTCTCATCCATAGTGCTCTTAAGTATCCATAAATAGCACTTCGCAGGAATCTTGTCCCAGACCACATTTATCTCCAGTCCTTAGGACCTCGTATTGCACCTGGAGAAAATTAAATTTGGAAGAACACCAAAGTGGCAGCTTTTGTGTAAAAGAACCAGGCTCAGCAGAACTACACGGCTGTGACACCAAGGCAAAAAGGCAGAATATCAGACTGAGCAGAGAGGTGAGAAATGGAAAAGGAGGCACTAAAGAGGAGAGCAGCAGAAACCCTCTCTGGAGCTTGGCATTCCCGTGTGGACATTTGTTGCTGTTGTGTTCCTCGAATTGAGACAGGGAGATGCCATCCCTGTTCCTGTCCTTCTCTTCCTGAAGAGATTTTCTTTCTCTCTCTGAATTCCCCCTTTTTTCTTTTTATTTGTTTTCATTTTAGCAAAAGCAGGGAGCGGGAAAGAGGGAAGGGGTTGGCGTGTAATATTTGTGTATGGTATCACACATTCCAGACCTATACAGGACACACTATAATAAATCACACACTACATGCTTAAACAATTTACTGCTGCTATGACAAGTGCTCCAAAGGTCAAAAAAGCTTCCTTAACAAATTTGATAAGATAATGCAGTGAGCTGTAACAACATAAAGTCCTGGGGGCCATAGACCAGAATAGAAGAAATAATTATGCATGGTAATGGGTAATTACAGATAATGGCCTTTTTTGGGGGTGGCAGAAAATGCACAGCCCCACATCCTTGCCTGGAATGAACACTGCCTAGCACATTAACTTTATAGCAAGCTAAAAGTTCAGCACTGGAACAAAAGGCAACCCGTAACTTCTGTTGGAAAGCGCCTAGAAAAGCTCCCCGCAAAGGCAGAACTGGCACGAGTGTTTCCTCCCGGGGAGGCTGAGAGTCTCCTCAGAGAGTGAGTGACGGTGCCAGCTTCCTTTGACATCTGAAATAGCTCTGTCATGATTGTCTGGTGGGAGAAACACATTGTTCCAGCGTTTCTGATTACTGCGTTAGGGAGTGATTTCACACCAGCCTCACTCAAGGCTGCTGCCCGACCTCAAAGCCAGCCAGGAGTTGAACTGCGGCATTGCAAAACTCAGCATTGCCAGAGCAGCTAGAGGGGGTGCAAGGATGTGTTACGAGTTGGTCAGATGTGGACGCGCAGCTCTTTGGAGGCCTGAAGGCAAGTGTTTCCTCACTAAGCAATTAATTTTTTGGAGTTTTAATGGCCAAGCTGTTTGCCGTAACAGAGCCTGGCTTGCAGGAAGATGTAAACCCTGCTGTGACGAAAACCATCAGTCTTGATTAAATAACACGGGAAATATACTGCCAAAAGCTTGAGCTGTACTCCCTGGAAAATGGCTCTGCCTTCCTAATGCTCGAGTAAATGTGTCAGTTGGGTGAGCACATTTCTTACGCGTTTTCAGTGGTGTGTTATTTGAGCGAACACATTTCTTTCTCATTTTGAATGCCTTATTTGTGTATATGCAGAGTCTTTGCAGGTGAATAAATAAATAAATAGCTGTGAGGAAGAAATACGATACGTGTATAAAAAAACCCATACCAATAAATACAGACTGAAATTCTTTTGATTGTCCCATTGCATAAACAGCATCCGTTTTCTGATACCTATCATCAAATGCAGGCTAATTATCTATTATAGTCATATTAGAAAAATTAGCAGTGCCACAACATGCTCCCAGGCATCAAAACTTGACTCTGGGAGCAATGCTGATTTTTAAAGCAGTTTCTGGCTTGGCTGCCTCCCAGTCTAGCTAATACTCCCCACAGATTCCTAAGTATGGTATAGGCAGTTTGATACAACCATCCTGTTTTAGAGGGTAAAAAAGATTAATAGTTAGTATGGAGTCTGTATCGTTTGCCTCGATATGAACAACTTCTTCAGGCATGTTTAATTTACTAATAGCAGTGAATAATAAAATTTTTGTAGGTGGCCCTTAACAATTCTAGTAGAAGTAGAAAATTAGGGATGAATGTTACAGAACTTCAGTGGTTTCATTTCTCGATATGTACACTTAAAAATGCATATGCATCACAAGATAGGGATGATAGAAATTCCTGTAAATTCCCTGTCTTCTCTCTACCCCTCCAAAAAGTAAGAGGGGAAAGAATGTCATATATACAGGCTGAAGTGTTGATTTTGCCGTGTGCGTCCGCAATTCGTGCAAATTGTCATGGCTTTATTGAAATAAATGGTCTGAGACTGGTTTGCATTAACTGAGGGCTTTTCACCTGCCCTGCTAAGTGAAGGCAGGAGCCTCTTGTAGGTTGCTGAATGCGTAAGACCCTTGTGTGTAACTGACCCTGAGAACTCACCTTCCTTAAAAGAAAATCCAAGCCATCCTGAAATGAATTACTGGTTAAGTACCATTAATTTGCCATAGAGCTGGAGCCATGTACAACACTGCAAGATCAATAACAGTATTTATCATGCATCATATTGATCTTCTATGAAAGAGCGGGTCGTATTTCACACTGTGTACATAATGGAAAAAAAGTAGCATCCGTTCTCTACAGGAATTAGTAAAGATATAGAAAAGAGCTTAGAAATGCAACTGATGTGATGCCAAACTGAATGAAGTGATACTGTTGTCTCACTGCAAGAGTATTGCTCACACAAGGATGGCCTCAGGCAACATTACTTTGCAGACTCAGTGCCCTGAAAACTAAGGACAATTTTAGCGGTTCCTTTTTCTTTCCTATCTACAAATTCTGTTCCTTCCCATAGAGGTTCAGTCCCATATTTTTGGCCATGATCCAGTTACAATTTGCAAAATAAAATCTTGGTAATGCAAACGGACGCTTAGGCTTAGGGACAGATTTACTTTCCTGGGGGTAAATTTGGGCCAGGATTTCACATGCCGAATCACACAGCATAGGGAAGAACCCGGGAGCCCTTTCCCGTCCTTCCATGCGGAGGGGGAGACAGTCAAGGCCCTGATCCAGCACCTGCAGCAACCCTGTTGCAGGTGGGGAGTTGGGAGTCTGACAGCACGGCAGCAATTGCCTTGTTGAAAGCTTAATTCCTGTTAAAAATCGCTCCCACTGGAATAACCAGCCTCAGGGCTGCCCCTCGAGTGCAGGTGTTGCTGACGTCTGTACTGCGGCGGGCTCCAAAAGCAGGGGAGGACCCTATCTTTGCCAGCAGGGATGTTCAGCTGCGTTGATTTAAATTTGCTAAAAAAAAAAAAAAGAAAAAAAAAAGGAAAAAAACAGCTGAAAGCCGCATTCTTAACCTTGGTCCAGTGTCCTTGCTGGCAGCAAGCACATCCAGAGGCCAGCAGCCTCCCCTTATCCCTGTAGCAGAATGCCTTGCTTGTTGAAGAGCCGCAAGAGGGTCTGTGGGAAGGTTCAGTGAGCAGATAGGAGTCAAGAACTTGGACAAGAACAAGGAAACCTCGTGCCATGCCGGGGCTTGGTTGCAGGCCTTGCTTTAAAGAGGGTTGTTTGGCAGTCTGTGGCCATGCTCGGGGATATCATGCTCCAGTGGCAACTGGCTAGCAGGTTTCAGCTGGGGAGAGCCAGCACAGCCAGGGTGAAAACACCCCGGGTGTGTGATGAACAAGAAGCCTTCCAAAGGCAGAGTCCCAGGTGCCTTGTTTTTAGGCTGGGGTATCCCTGGGGTTCTCTGGCCAGTAGCTCTGCTCCCGCTTAGCACTTCCTTGGAGGGACCCCATGACTTGAGGGCACTGACTGACATGACCTGCTTTTCTTTCTCTTATTGCGGAGAAGAAAAAGTCAAGACGTGCAGGGTTTTCCTAGATTAATAAAATATTTCCCCTAATGCCATTATGCTGTATTTAGAATGTACATGTTTACTGTGTGCAGTAGTAGGAGGAAATCCTGAAGTTCAACAGGATAATTTTGGTAAAAGTGGAAGGCTGGATTCTGTAATAGGAGTCCTCATTCTCTACAGGGTCGAGTGGGTCCCTTCACTTGAACTTCCCTCATTCCCAAGTGTCATCATTTTTTTCCAAAGTGATGCTGGGAACATTTTCCTGTGGTGTAGCTCAGTGGTCATGGGTCAGGAGTACTGTGGATTCCCTATTTTCATGTTTATAACAGAAAAATTGCCCCACGTTGCTCATGTCTGGAGATATATGTATGTGTGCGCATGGGTGGGTGAGTGATCAGGTGAACAGTCTTAGATACTCTGTTGAGTCTGGAGATAGCAGCACATAGTCCTGTACAGGTCATTAGCTCCCATTTCATTTTTAGCTCTAGTGCTAGTGTCTGTAATGGACTTACCTCTCATTATGGCACACTTCAGGTGGGGTGATGCTGCAAGTGCTTCGGAGGAGGTTGCACATCTCTGCAGCATGGCACAGCACCCCCGTAAGCTCCACAGCCAGGGCTGCCTTGCATTTCTCTGTCTCATGTGAAATCTATATCCCAGCATGGAAGGTGTTGTGGGATTTCGCTTTTGGCTTTCAATCTACAGCATGAAAAGCAGAGCAGTTGGGCTGCAGCATTTCTCAGGAGCTAAGTTCTGAGCAGGGCAGGCTCAGGCACATGCTGTGATTTATCTATCATCTGAATTGTTTTTTTTCATTGCTGGTGGTCTGTGTTCTTGTGTGAACAAAGGCATGGACAAGATGGACTTGAAGACAGGGCTGTCCAGAAGCAGGATAATAGCAATATTAAAATTTTGTATGAATGTGCAGTGCAAAAATGTTTATGAAAGCGTTGAAAGCTCTTTAGCGTTGTGTACTCTGTTTTATGTGCAAGTTTGAGAGGAATTTGGGATGAAAATAGTCAGATGGCTAGTCTCATGCTCATGTAGGGCTGAGGGACAGAAGAGCCACAACAGGAGACTTGAGGTGCTGTGTTCTGCTTGTAAATGTGTAAAGTTGATTGATGCCAATAGAATGTCAAGAGCAGCAGAGTAGCAGAGCACTGATAATTTTTAGTGATCTGGAATGATAGTATCTCTGATTGCAAAGAGCTTACACTAGAACTAAAGAAGGGAAATATAGTTAAAAATTGTTAAAACTGATCATTGGATTTAGCTTGCAACTAAAACACATTACAGTGGAAAATATTACCAGGGTTGTGGGAGGCTGATGAAGGCCACCTATTAATGTTACAGGTAGGTAAACAAGGTTCAGAGATACCAAGCGATAGGAACACAACCATCCAGGCAACCTCTGCATGACATCTCTGCTAGGGAGGGATGGTATTTGACATGTGCCTGTTGTCCATGCTCCTTCATCTCCATGCTGATAACTCACCTAGTTAGGCCAGGTTTTGCTGAAAAAGCAGCAGCCTCTTGCAGAACATAAGAGCTGCTTCCTTGTTTAATTTGTACATGTATATTCACAGTGTGGTTAGGCTTTCTAGGGCTGTGTTTGCTGTATTCTTAATTTACAGTCTAGCATGTGGCTTCACCAGGTAAGTGATCAGAGAGAGCTGAGGCATGCAGCAGTGCTAGCAAGCTCTAAAGATGTGTTTGGAAGGCATTTTCTCACCTGAAGGGTGTTAGATATAATGGGGTAAGCGAACAGTGTCATCCTGTGGCTATAGCCTTTCTGCTTCCAGGGAATCAAGAGCCTTGACACTCAGCTATAATTAATTAAAAAATAATTTCACAGCAGTGTGAGAACTCAGCACACTGCTGAGTTCATAACCTCTAGCTGTTTTTTTCTGCCCTTGTGCAGTCTACAGTGTGTGTGTGGAGGTGGTGTTTCTCAGGCTCTGAGTTAACATCAGTCCATTTGACCTTCCAGCGAAGAGTGAGCTGTTCTTCCCCTTCAGCCCCCGCTTCTTCCTATTTATTATTCTCTGCCCAGCCCAAGAGGAGGAGGTGAAAGGAACGCTCCTTGTGGATCCTCCTGTTTCATAATCGCTTGTATTTTTCTTTTCCAGAGGGACGGATGCTCATTCAGGACATCCCTTCCATCCCCAGCAGAGGGCACTTGGAGAGCACGTCTGATTTGGTTGTGGACTCCACCTACTACAGCAGTTTTTACCAGCCATCCCTGTATCCTTACTATAACAACCTCTACAACTACTCCCAGTACCAAATGGCAGTGGCCAGTGAACCTTCCTCGAGTGAGATGGGGGGTTCGCTCGTAGGGTCCCCCATGAAAAACAGCCTTCGGAGCCTCCCAGCGACATACATGTCAAGCCAGTCAGGAAAGCAATGGCAGGTATGGTGCTACAAAGGTGTTAAGTGTGAGGTGGACCATAATCTTGTTTGTTTTGGGGATGATTCTGGTTTCAGGTGTGCTGGCTTCTTGGCAAGCCAGAACAGCACCAGATTCCAGGTGTGACATTAGGACGCATTAAGAAAGTTAGGCAAGAGCCAAAATAGGTGGTTATCATATGATACAGTACAATCAAAGCAATGGTATTAATGTAGGTAGGCTGTCAGCAACACTAATGAAGGGCATCCACTTAATTTTATATTTATGTATATATATATTTTTTAACATAGCATTCTTGGAGCTCCAGGTGTCACTTCTGAGAGGCTTTGCCCTTCAGGAACATATTTTGCTCTTAGAATCGTTAAGGTTGGAAGGGACCTCTAGAGATCATCTAGTCCAAACCTAGTCTTCTGTTTTTCACATGCACGGCGATGTCAGTTGTAAAGTGTTCCTTCTTATCAGGCTAAGGAGATCATGTTGCTCTGCAGTTTGTTCGTAGCAGCCCACTTGAGTGTGACACAGAGTTAAGTTATATTATGGTATACTTTAATGGTATATTTTGACAGCCTCAGCTCTAGGGCTTGAGATTTCAGCTGAGATGATAGCTCAAGTTAAGGGCTATGTATATTAGGTTAGCATCCGAGCTGTTTTTTTGTTTGCTTGTTTGTTTTGTTTGTTTTGAACAGCTCCAGGTACTATGTTAATTACAGTATAAATCCAACCCAGCAATCTTGCTGTAGGGTTTGATAATCGTAACTTCCTGCTTTTTACCAAGAAGGAAAGAGTAAATCTGCCAAGGTAAGAGATTTCTCATCTTTCTCGACAAAACTGGTTGAGTCATTCCAGTGGTCCTGAGTGCTCTGCTTGATCTTGCACTACAGTTGAGCCTTTGTGTCTGAAATTGGGCTTGAAGTTGTACCGCTGAGGCTGTGTATATCTGTGTCCCTGTTTGAAGACAGGAGCTCCTGCAGAACGTCAAGAGAAGATCGGTTCCTGTCTGCAAAAGCTCCCTTGTGAAGCTACTCAACCAGGAAGGATTATATATCCACCAAAACTTCCTTTCTGAAGTGGGTGGATGGGTGTTCCTTTTAGCTGACAGAGGATTGCTCTGATTTTCTCTGGTACAGGGAGCAACTTTAAAAGGGTATTTTAACTTCTAAGCCTGAACTAACAGCCGGCTGATTGCAATTCCTCTACTAGTCCCCGTCACCTTGAGTGAGGTTTTCCTAGCATTAGGCACTTCTTCTCATGGAAAGACCCTTCTGAAATGCCAATCAGGGCAACAGCTGACATGGCCACTGCATGGCCACGCACCCTGATCATCAGGGTGTTGTACTTAACACTCTCTCCAGCACTAAGTCTATTTCCCATTGTACTGGGAAAAGAGGGGTCAACCTCCTTTCCACTGCCTGAGCCCAAAACCACAAAAGCTTTCTTCTCCCAATGTGTTGAAAGGCTTCCCTTTACCCACCTTCACATACGTGCAGATACCCCTTTTCAGTCATATGCACAGGTAGCAGCCTCTGTAGTTGCTGAATCAGGTTGCCAAATCACTCTAGGCAAGCTGGGAAAAGGATTTTGTTTATGAAAATGAAGTGCTAGTGCTTTTTTAGGTTTAATTTTGGTCAATTAGGTTAACAGGGCGCATTGCATCAGAGTGTTTTGGGTGGAATGTTACTTGTAAAGATTTTATAGGACATAGTGTGGAAGAGCCTGCAGGAGAGCTGATGCTCGGAGGTACTACCACAATATGAAGGAAGGACAGCAACATTTAAAGCTTACATGTTCTTGCGGGCTGTTACTGCCTTGCTTCACCATTTCTTCAACCAGTAGAGACTTCTTTAGTTTTGCTCTTTTGAGAAAAGGGAAAGTAAAATAGCTGTATTGGCTTCCTAAATAGTTAACCAAGTTCTGAGGAGGAGATACATTAGAGTGAACTGTGTTAAACTTAGGAGTGAAGGTAGTATTGTCTCAGTTTCTGTCGTATAGTGTAAACTTGAACCAAGAATATTTGTTCAAAGGGTACTGGACTAGAGCGTGTTTTGGAGAGGTTACCTGTTATTCATAGAACTTTTGACATATTAACTTAACAGCCTAACTTGCAGTGACCCAGATGCTTTGTATATAGGGGTATACTTTCTACTGAGCTGGGGTCCAAACTTGCTGGGGTCTTGTAGAGCTGTTCTGAGCCTGAGCAAGGCTTTCTACCTGCAAAGGTGGGAGCTTCCCAACTTTTACATGGCCTTAACTCAGAGCTCAGGTCTCTTGTTGGTAGCACAGAGTGTAGTTCAACAGGTAGTGTTGCCTGGTAACTTTTTCTGATTATTGTTGGAAGAGTTATGACTTAAAGCGATTTGTGTACTGTTGCATTAACATATAGCATTGCATAGATAATCATAAGTTTTATAGAGAGAGGTAGACCAGGTAGTACTTCATAGCATTAGGTGCAGTCAGATTTGGACAGTAAGGCACTGTACAGCATTAAAGTAATTTTCCCATAAGAGGAACAAACTACCAAGTGCTGCATAGGTTGAACATTGATTTTGTGCATGGAAGGGTCTCAGCAAAGGGTTACCACAGAAGTCCACTGTCAAATGGAGAAAAGTGAATGTTTGTCACCATCAGGTACAGCAAGGAGCTGCAGGAGAGTTTCAAAGTGTCACCTACAAAGAGGAATCTTGACTTAGACCTTCTGTGCTGGTGCCTTTTCTCAGGAGAAAACATGTCCCCATTTCTGCACAGAGATTTTTGCTGGACCACTTGCACTAATAAATAGACTTGTTGCCTCCTATACTTGCAGTACTACCGAGTCTGCCCATGTGATTGGTAGTGCCATAGATGTTCTTATTCAGATTTTGACCTTTTTTCCTCTTCACCAAGATGACAGCTGTGCAATGCCAGCTGTGACCAGTGCATGGCAGGTTGCTATGCTCTGATGGTGAGTTTGCAGGCAAGTTTCTAGTTGATATGAGCTGGTTCACTGAAAAGTAACCTAATTTAAGCAGTAAGCGTACACAGGAAGGACATCTGCCTTTTCCAGGCTCTGTTGGCGGAGAGTTGCTTGTCCTGGGGAACTGTAACCACACAAGGAGAATTGTATACCTTGGGTGAGATAATTTCTGGACAATGATGAAGCCTTGGGTAGCCCAGCATTTCAGAATTTAGGGAGCAAGGGAAAAGAGCTTGGGAGGAAACATGTGCCTGTGTGTGGGATGGGATGAGGATTAATGCATCATTGAGCCTTGGCAAATAAACTGAATCATTGAATCTTTAATGTAGATTAATGTCAGATTTCATTAGTCTTTGTTCTTGGCAGAGGCTTCTGTACTGGGATATGTTAATGAAGCTGGGAATTTTTAAGATATTTCTCTGGAGGTTTTGTTCATTTATTTATAATTACCGCAAAAGACGTATCTATCATGTTCTGATGAGCATAATGAAGATAGTAGTATTGACTGAAGTCCTTCCAGTCATTTACATTCTGCTGCTTTTGCTAGAAAGGCAAAAGCTTTAAGGCAGATAATCATGTATGGTTGGTGATGCATCTTAATAAGTAAGAATACACAAGGCTAAGTCTGAGGGGAAATGTAACAGATGCAATGGTTATTACACATCTCCCTTTATTCCAGCTTTTCCACAAGCAACCGGGCCCTCCCTTGAAGCTCCAGTAATTGTTCATTACAACAGGAATTTATGTGCATTAAATCCAATTAACAGTTAAAAGTCCAACATTGCTACCTTAAGCTAGAGCATGATAACACACGATGAAGGTTGGTGCACTCTCCTAGTTACCCATTTCACTAGGAGTAAATGAGAAGTGCTGAGATGACTCAGTCTTCTTTTACTTATTTTAATAAACTACGGAACATGAACATGGATGACAAAGTCCAAATCTGATAAATTTTAAGTTAAGTTGGCAAGTAAAAGTGCTGAGGTGCTATATATCGAAATGGCTCCTGCAGCTGCCTAAGCAGAGAGCTCTCCACCCCAGACCTAGTGGTCCCACTCCATGGCAAGTTGGGCAAGGTTGGCTCTGTAATATTCAAAGCTAGGTGCAATTGCCTGTAGTTCAGCTGGCTCTGTATTTTAAAACAAGACAATAATCACAACTATTTGGCTTCATTTATTTTTCTTTTCTTTAACCTCATTAAGTTTAGCAAGCTGGCTGCAAAGGACAATAAATTTGTATTGGAGAAGTGTGTACTGAGGTGGAGCAGGGCTGCATGTCCTGAGGTTCCCCTCACTCTCACAGAGAGTAAGACCCATCCCAGAGGGAGAGAGTTCCCTGGGATGCCAGGAGCCACCTGCTCTACGCTGCTTGTGGTCCTGGATGCCACCATTCAGATGGTCATCACCATCCATGTAAATGAGGGGGTATTTCCAGGACTTCATGTACCACAGCCTCCTGGTGCACACAGGATCTGCTACAGACCTTACGAAGTTTGTTTGCTGGACAAGTCCACACACAGTAAAAGGGAAAGTGGGTATTTAATAACTCTGGGCCCAACTTGAGGCCTACTTGCTCATAACTGTGGCCTGCTTGCTGTAGATCACATTTTCATGTACCTACTTTACAGGAAAATATTTTGAGTGTCAGTATACAGTAATAAGGATTAAAAAATAAATCTTAAGGAAATTCAGTTACTTAGCCCTTAAGGTACTATTTCTGGAATTGATAAAGAACTCACTAGTAGTCTCATGTGCCCCTTCATAACATAGTGCCTCAGTCTTGAGAGTTCAGGAAACCTTTGCTACTAAGAGTCCGGGCTCTGTGACCTTTGCCATGCAAGATATGGCTGCCATCCTTAAAAGGGGGAAAAAAAAAAAAAAAAAAGCTTTTATAAATGTAATATAATAATTTAAAGGTGGAAAAAATTATCCCCTCTTCCCTCTGAAGTGCATGGCACTTTCAAAAATCCATAGTTTGAATTGGATGGAAACCACTCCTAGTTCATCTCAAGTTTGTTTTGTGCCCATTCAGCTGTTACTTAGAGGTTTGTTTAATCATTAGCAAAGCGATTTTGAGGGGAAAGGTGCAATTTATCAATTCTAGGTGAAAAAAAATGCTTGTCCCAGTAGTTCATGTTACAATCATGAGTGAATGTATTAGAGCTCGATGTACCTTGTTGGTTAATAACATGTGTAGTAACTACCATTAATCCTGCTACTTTCTCCTTTCAGAGGAGGCCAGTAGTTGCGATCTTCTCTTATTGCATAAGGCTCTCATAAAAGGACAGGAACCTATGTGCAGAAGATTAAAAAAATAAAAAAATCACAGTGTAATAAAGTAGAGAATACTGAGAGACTTGTCAAGATTAAGTGAAGGAAAGATTCCATCAACATGTAAGCTAAGCAGCAAGTTTTGGAGGGAGCCCTTTTGCGAATAGCCCTTGAGCACATCCCCGAAGAGCCTGGCTAAGTTCCCAGTATGCCACAAATCTTTAATAGCCGACCACATAAGAGTGCCTGTACCTGTAAAATTGTGTTGTCAAGATTATATTACAGGGTATATACTCACCTAAGTAGCTTAATATGACACTAAAGTCTCTCTTGTTCCTTTATGGGATACCCTGCCTTTGAGGGAGATCTGTCCAAGCTTCAATGCCTGATATCTGTCTAGGTCCTGCATCACCTGCCCGTGCCCTTCTCCTTCCCCCAGGAGCTTAGCAGCATGTTTTAATGCTGCTGTTGTCTCTAATGAACACACAGCGCAGTGTAAGCGGAAAACAACACCACTACTTTTATTTACAACATGTGAGAGACTCTCCCAAGAAGGGCCAAGCAGCTGGTGGCCTTGCTGGTGGCAAAGCCCAGACGTGCCAGGAGGACCTGGAATTTTTGATGCTGATTTTGTTCCATGCACCTGGTGCAGTGCAGCCACATGCATGTGCGAGTGTGCGGGTGGGCAGGCTGGCCGGGAGGCTGGGACAGAGTGTGACCACCTGGAAATAAGGCCGAGCAGAACAGATACGCTACCATCTACCACGAGTTAGCAAGTCTCTAAAAGCAAAGGCCGTAAGAGTGTCTGCACCTGTAAAATTGCCCAGATTGTATTTGAGGGCGTGTACCCACATGAGTAGCCCAGTATGTCGCTAAAGTCTCTCTTATTCCTTTATGGGATACCCTGCCTTTGAGGGAGATCTGTCCAAGCTTTAATGCCTGACATCTGTCTAGGTCCTGCATCACCTGCCTGTGCCCTTCTCCTCCTTCCCCCAGGAGCTTGGCAGCATGTTTTATTTCCCATGTTGTCTCTAATGAACGCACAGCGCAGTGTAAGCAGAAAACTACACCACTACTTTTATTTACAACATGTAAGAGACTCTCCCAAGAAGGGCCACCGGAGGCCGCGGCAGCTTGCTGTGAGTCGCTGCTGGCAGCCCGTGTTTCCCCTGGCTAGCAGGAGCGATGGCGTTTCCTGGGTGGCAGCGAATCTTCCTGCT
>NW_010584967.1:19613-74034 GCF_000705375.1 Tinamus guttatus | reverse complement strand
AATAAGTCCTGTGTAAATTGTTGCAGAAAATATTGTATGTCCACAACATGGAAGCAGCATAGAAAATACTTCTGCTGTTTTAAATATGATTATTCATCTTTTCAGGAATGGGATTTCCAGAAGTGCTCATTGTTAATCTTATTCTATCGCTAATAAGATGAGAAGCAAATGTCCAAATGCTAAGTGTTTAGATGCCTGATTCTTAGTAAACTCTGGGACAAATTGGTGACTGGATACTTTTCAGAGTTTTTGTTAAAATAAAGTATCTATTCACCAGTTGGACAGATTATAGCATACATTAATAGTATTTAAGATGTAAATAGTATTTTCAGGGTTTTTAGTTGAAAAAATTAAATCCTATTTACATTTTATACACTATTAATGTATGCTATAATATGTCTATACATGCTGCAATTTAGAGACAGGTTTTGATTTATGAATTAGAAGGTAGTAAATAATTGTTTTGACAACAGTCACCTAGTAGAGCTGAATGGTTCACTAGTGAATGCTGCTGCATTTGATGTCTTCCAGGGTGGCATCGTCTGTTTGGAACAGGACTGTGTGTGGGGTGTTTTTTTTTTGTGTGTGTGTGCTTTTTTTGTTTAAACCAATTATAATAATTTAATAACCTCTAAAATACCTTCAAATTGGTAATGCAGACAGATGCCTTTCTGAGGAAGGAACTACCATAGTTAAGTTCAAATTAGTTTACTGTGGTGAGTACACACATAAATCTGTATACAGTCTAAATAAAGACAGCATCTAGAATCTGATTGCAGATGCCCTTTTAGGGTGAACCAAGCACAAGAGAATCCAAGTACATAATAGTCTAATTAATTATCTTGATGAGTTTGAGTCAACCAGAATACTGCTGTTTTTCCTCTATTCCATGCACTGTATTTTGTCGTAGAAATGCCAAAGGAAAGCATCTAGGTCAGAGTATCAGAGTAATCCATTTATGTACAGAGCTGGCCATGGACATGTTCCCTCTTCCCAAATAATCTCCAAATTGGGGCGGGGGGGAAGCTGTTTCTAAGAAGGGGAAAAATATCAATTCTCTGAACTGCTTGCAGACCAAGAATTTGAGAAGTGTGTCATTGTGGGGTGAGTGAACATTTCACTTTAATAATTTCAAAGTTTCACATTGATTTCATTGTTCTGTATTTATGTAACAATAATAAAATCTATCAGTAATAATCAGTAAAAAATAAAAATGCCAACAGAGAAAACTTTCAACCAGAGAAGAAAAAATTTTCACTTCCAAATGCCTAAATGGAAAGCATAGAGTGGGGTTGAATGAAGACTGTTTATCAACTGCATGTTAAATGTTCCACCTATCCAAGGCAGCCTTGTTAAAAAGGGATTATATTAGTGCTAACAAATCATGTCAAAGGCTTTTATTTGGGCTTTTGAAAGGTTGATCCACTGAGATGATAAATCTTTGCTTTCTGAACTATACATCCTCCTGCACTCTGGACTGAAGTGTATGTGTGATAACGGTTTGATTTGGCTCCATTTAGATCTAGATAAGAGTCATTCCACTAACTTGAAAGGGGTTGCACAACTCTGAGCATTCGCTTGGCTTGTTTCTTTTCCAAAAAAAATAGTATAGATTTAGTTTAACAGCTCTTATTTACTCACAGCCTTGCTGGTGTTTTTCTGCAGTGATGGAGAGAAAGCATATTATTGGTAATAGTAGCTGTTATTGGTGCTATCTATATTTTCTCCTTTTTTCTTAAAATATTCTGCAATAAAATATATGTAAAGGTTTGGTAAAGTCTGGGGGAAATTCTTTTCTGGTATAACAGACAAATGATTAAGTATCTGTTTGCTTGTTTTGTGGGAGGGAAGTTGTATTAAAGGTAGAAATAGCTGGAATGTTTCTGAGAGAGTGTGAAAGGGCCAATCTATGGATGGTCAACATAGGAAAAACCCCCAGTCTCCTGCTAGGCCAACGAAGAATACAATACAGGTCACAGTGCTCAATCTCTCTTAAATAGGCATAATTTTATGGGATTTAAAGCACTTATATTGGGAATTTTTCAGTCTTTATATTGGGAAGTAGATCCAGACTCTGTCTTTATATTCTGCAGGAACTGGCATGTCAAAAAGCAAAGTTAAGGTCTATCTCCTGTGCTTTAGCTTTGAGGTACCCATGGAGAATGTGGAGTCCATGAATATGTTAGTGTCAATAGCAAGTTTCTGAGACAGGTTTGTGCCTTTAGTGAAGGTTAGAAAAATGTGCTTTGGCTTCAAGGTAATAATATATCAGCCCATGTAAGTGAATATGCCCTATAGTAATAGCTACCTGGCAAAACCATGCATATTAGGAAGATGGGCACTGTGTTTTGCTTAGCACTGATCACAGTGGCTATTAATGCAAATTGGCATGAAATGACATTGGATCAGAGCTGTGTTGTTTTAATTCCTGAGTTTCTGCATCATGGCAATTCTATCCTGCCTCAAGAACAGAATCTTGTGAGCAAACTGAGAGGAAATAGCATGTGGATCTGTGCGTTCAACACCAAGAGTTGGTTTTTAAAACTGCCTTGCGCTTTTTCCCAGCAGTTTGGGGTCACAGATTCAGAAGGGCAGTGCACACTAACCAATGAGGCAATGGGCAAAGAAGGTATCTAAATCAAAGCAGCATGAGCAGAAAAGGTGCTTTGAGCCCAAGGGTGTTTCCTGATGCCTTTTTCTGGTGAACAAGGTGCAGTGTTGATTCCTAGTGTAAATTCTCTTTTTAATTATTGAACATCTCCTTTTTGCTCTGTAGCTAGAGGAACTCAGGAAAGAAAACTTCTCTCTTCTCTGACATGTGAATGTAGTGTCATGAGTGTGTGTGTATATATATATATATATATATTTTCTTTCTCCTTTAAAAGCTCCAGAGAGAGCAGAATTACAACTTTATTCTTATGTCAGAAGGAGATGGAAATGATAAGAGAGAACATAGAAAACTCTATCTCCTGCTGCACTAGGGAATGCTGGAAGCTGCCTGGAGCAGGATTTATCTGAGTGCTCCTTTGGGCAGTTCATGGGACTGCTGCTGCTTTTGGTGAAGATTTCAATTTGCTCAAGGTAACCCCCAAAGGGTCAGACATTAAAATCTGCTGGAAGTTGTTCTTTTTCCCCTTCCCCCTGTTAACACTTCTGCTCAGCCCAATTCCTTTTTCTTTTTCTGCCCCCACCCCCATGGTGAAAAGAGATTCAGTTTCTCCTTGTCCTTCCTACTTGAAGTGAGATAAATTACCTAGGCTGTCTCAGCTTTGCTTTCATTGACTAGATCTGTAATTATTTTTTTTTCTGTGCTTTTTCCCTGGCTACTTTGGAAGGAAAGCTCCAATTATTCTGTTTGTGAGACAGAAATGTGAACTCCTCTACCCTTGCCATGCCTCTCATTTAGAGAGGAAAAAAATAAACCACAAAACATGCTGATGTTAAGTAATCTAGATCCTGCTGCTGTGTTTCACAAACAAATCCTGGAGGTTTGACCCTTTTTAGAGAAGAGAATGAAAGCAAAGTGTGTAAACTGTGGCTAAGTGGCATTGCTAGCAGTAGTAGACTTTTCTTTGCAAAATTTCCCCAGTCTGGTTTTTATTTGTATATATTTAGTGTACATGCTGTTCTATTAGTGACCGTAAGCTGCTGTCATTTGAAACCCAGTGATTTTCTTTTTTCCTTTTTTCTTCCTCTTTTTTTTTTCCCTCTTCTTAGTTCTCTTAGTCTTCTGATGATTTTGGCAATATTCTACCCCTATTCGTTGTCACTGGTGGCTGGTTTGGGAAGAACCATGGCTATGCATCTTTTCCCTTCTCCCTTCTGTTATTCACAAATAATACCTGCTGACTTCCTTAAAAAGGGCTAAAATGGCAATCCCAAATGATTATTTTTTGCTTGGCTTCTTTGATTCATGAGTTCAGGTTCTTTTACAGGCACATTTTATTCTTTATTCCAATTGTGACATTTCACAAACAAAAATCCTGGCCTAGGCTATGTTTTATGGCAATCCTTCAGACTAGCTGGTGTGAACATGTTGAGTGATGCACCCAGTAGAGATGGAAACAAACCATCTCTGTGTGAAGTGTTAAGATGCAATATTTGTCATGTGTAAATGTAATTTTCTTGACTCTTCCTACACTCTTTAAATAGGCTCCATTTTCAGGTCGCAAGCCTGAAGGAAACTAAAGCACATATTAATTCTAAAGGAAGTTTTCTAGGAACCTCCTGTTTTTGTGGATTTCAAAATGCCTAGGGAAAGCTGTATTTTGGTGGGCTACACATACTGTGTGGTTTCCTGTGTCAGTCTGACAAAACTTCTCTGTACTTGGCTCTTCATCTGCCACTTCCCTGGTGAACTGTGAGGAGGGAAAGAAGTTTTGTCTTTGTCTCAGGCTCTTGTCTTCAAATGAGAAGAAACATCTTGTTTCTGTGATCATTGAAGTTCTTGAATCACAATGAAGTGGCAAGATCAAAGAGCATTATAAGCATTCACCTCCGGCGGAGCTGTGCTGAGGGTAAGGAGCATGTTGTGTTCTTGGAGCCTCATTGCCCTAAGCTTGGCAGAGAATCAGACTGTGACCACAGGAGCTCCAGCCTGGGCTCCAATCCCCCTTTTTTTGTACCAGGGCACAAGGAATTGGGCTAGTTTTTTACTATGTGCAGGTTGCTGTCACTCGCCGTGGTGTTGCTGCCCCATGTAGAAGCTCATGTTGTTCTTCTCCATGGGAGTCTGTGTGGGCTGAAGGCAGGACCAGGGTGAAAAGTCACTGAAAGTCTCTGCGTTGACTCTTCCAGCTCCTATACGTGCATGTGTCATGTAAAATGGGCTACAGAAGTGTCAGAGAAGGAAATGGTCACTTTTACCAGAACCATCTGAAGGACAGAAGGAATTTAACTGGAGCGGATGTAGGAAAGGGAGGGCAGTTGTGTAGAACAAACAGTAAATCAACCTTTTCACACATCATATCTTTAAAACTGTATTCTAGAATCCAAAGGAAGAAGAAAACTTCTTTATTCAATTTTTTGTCTAAATTGTTTTAGAAACCTGACTGCTGTCTAGAAAGTGAGATGATGCAATTGTTGCCCTGTGGAAAGTACATAGAGAGGATAGAGAAGATAATTTTTCCTCCCTCTTTGCATCTCTTCTCAAATCAGACTATGTAATACAGACCATGTTTGTGTATCTGCTGTAAAATTCCCCAGAAGTCCTTGAGATAATTTTCTTTCTCAATGAAGATACCAAGGACACTTGTTACAAGTGAGACTGATCCACCTTCTTTTTAAAAGAATTAAGTAATTGATTTTAATTAAATTCTACTCAGGACTTGAATGAGCTCATTAGTTAATTTCCAATTAATCTTTTTCTAAATGCCTTATGTTATTAGTATTAAAGAAATTATTTGTTTTCTAGTTACTCATCTAAAATATATTAAGTATTTTTCTTAAAAGGATGTGTGTTTATTCTCCTGTCTGCATAGTCTTAAATATATAGAAGTGAGTATCTGCTCTGAGTGTTTTTTAACTTGTTTTTGAATGCCTATTGGCCTTAAAATCCATAAGACAAAAATGTTATAAGAGATGCCTTGTGATGGCTCTAGTGGCACCACCATCACACAGCTTAGGAAAAAAATGTTGAGCTAAGAATCTCATTTCTCAATCTAATGTTTTGTAAGAATTTAAAGGCTGCAAGACTTAGCCTACTATTTCCAACTCTTTGTAAGGAAGTAAAAAAAATCCACTTGATTTTCATTGTTATTTGCAGAGAGCTATTTTCAGATGTTCCAACTTTAGATGGTTCCTTTTGGTATTTAGAAGACTAGATATTATTTCCACCTGGATATATCTAGAGCAGCTGCTTCCTTGGCAGAATCCTATTCTTACAGAAAGGTGTGGGCAGCACTGCAATTTTTGGTGCCTGTTCTTGAAATCTGTCTATTTAAAAAAAAAAAAAAAAAAAAAAAAGGTAGTTTTTATGGGTTTGAAAAATGGACAGCTTATGCCAAAGGTATTAGGTCTGAATTTCTGAAGAGGAAAATGTCAAAGGATGAAACTGATTAATATTAGATTTTAACCCCCAGGCTAAATTAGTTGACCTGTAAGCATAAACGAGCAATTATAAATGTTGAAAGCTTTGGCAGAAATGGAGTGTTGCTTTTTGTGTGTGTGTGTGTATATATATATGTAAATATATACACACAAATGCTTTTTAATCTACTTTCTGGTGGATGGCATTTGGTCACGTTCATGGCATTCATTAATTTTCCAGGACTAGTGCCATTCTACTCCTGTCTTACTATGTTTTATTTTATCTTGAAATTTTCTACTAGAGGATGTTCAAATCTTTGATTATCTGCTGATGGGGCAATTACGAAGCTTTCTGTATTGCCAATGTAGTTAAGCCTCCTTGTGCCTTGCCTTTTGCATTAACCGTGTTCCCCCTCCCTGCCCCCCCAAAAATGCTTGAGATTACACTTTTGATACAATTCTTTGGTAATACATAATTTGAGGAAACGTACTAGATTTATACGAATCTTCTGAAAGATCAACTTATAATTCTTATATTGCCTATACTCAGTTTCAACTATTGCCCACAGGGTTTTGAATCCTGTTAATCAGTAGTAATTATAAGTTTCCCTGTAGATTTTGCCAGCACTAATTTTCTTAGTGGAATGTGGTCATCCTGAGACTATAATTGATTTGGGGGAAATATAAATAAAAATAATCTTAACTTGTGGTTATTGTTAATTAGTTTATTTTGAAGTAATTCTTTCCAACTATTTACAGTTGACATAGTAACACTTTCAACTGCTAAATTTTTCTCCATTTCACCACACTCCTTGTGATGGCTCAATCTCATGATCAATGACTCATTTCTCATGTTTCCATGGGGTTCATAATCATATTATACAGCCCACCTTTTTTCTCACCTTACTTTCTGTTCCCTTCAAACATATTTTCTTCTCCTCCTCTTAGTGACTCCAAGTATGAGACACCACAGGATTTATAAAACAGAGGGAAGAGGAAGACCTTGCTTAGAGAAAATGGCAAATTGACAGGCAATTGTGGAGGAAGGTTTGGGAAATGTCTCGCACTTGTTTTGGAGTTTTGTCAAAGCTAAGCAAGGAGCACAGGACTGAGCACTAGGCAAAGCTCACCAGGGACGCAGTTAGTTTGCTGGTATCATATATGTAGTTTTGAGCATATTCATTCTAATACTGCCCACTTCTTCATTCTAAGTGGATTTATGAATTCCAGACACCATTAGCTTGAAGGAGTTAGCATTATGACAAATGGTACCTAGGCATTTATGTTCCAGATGTGCTGCTCTTCAGCAGCTGCTTTCAGCAGTCCTTTCCTCCCTTTCCTTTAATTTTCCCCTGGGAAAATTAAATATTTGAGGCTCTGTTTGGTGGCTATGCCCTTCCTAAGGGAAAGCTGGATGTTCTAAGAGTAAGTTTTGTCTGCCCATGTGCTTGGGGACTGAGTCATTTTTGACTCATCCCAGGATGGCAAAAACTGCTGCTTCTCACGGATTCATTTCACAGCTCAGTGGGGCCACAGGTACCTCCCCTGAACATTGTTATTCAAATCACTCTGCAGAAGACTAGAGTAGATGACAAGAAGGCTTTTTAAGGACATTCTTCCTACGGTAGCCAGAAACAGCTCAGAATTAGTTGTTGTTGATGAACCAAATTGAACGTGGTTCTTATTTTCTGTTTTTTTTTTTTTTTTTTTTTTTTTTTTTTTGTAAAATTCCAACAAGGTTTTATAAGCATCTTGTGGTAGTTAAAAGTAAGCATCTCTTTTAATTGATACCTAAATTTCAAGGGGCTATTTGATATTTTCTAGATGTGAACGTGTTTATATCCTGTATATCTCTGGGTGTAAGCAATGTGTTTGCTGACATGCTTTTCAGGGAATACCTTGTTTACCAATTTTTCAAGATTTTTTCCTTCTCTACTAAATCAAGTGCTTCTGTCAGCATAAATTCAGTAAGCAGAAGTTACAAAAATTTCTGCAAACAGTGTTTCTATAGATAGAAACACTTCATTTGGATATCTGCAAGGAAACATTGCCAGAAGATCCAGTAAAGCCAGGCCAACAGTAAGACAGGCCCAGTAATACTGAAGTCCAAAAGAAGTAATATTTTGTTTCTCTGTTTACATCATTCTTTTGATTTCTAAATATCATCAGTTATTTAGGCAGTTAAGGGAACTCACCTAAGCAAACCTGATCTTGCATTAAATTTGTGAAAATTTCACTGATGTTTACAAAAAATCAAAATGTACAAAAATTCCCTGAAAGAGCTTCGGGCTAGACAATTTCATCTGGAAATTCAAGGATTGAATTCTGACATGTGTCATTTTTTCCAGCTTATTTTAGAGCTTTTAGTGATAGTTTACTACTCTGCAAGAAAAAAGACAATATTATTGTCAGCCCTCAAATCACGCACTTACCACAAAGGAATAAGCAGAACCTGGTTTCTGCCTTTCTGTGGGATCATTCAAAATAAAATAGATAGTTAAACTGACTGACTTGGTGAATTTTGAGTATATACCATGCCATGGGTTTTACATATAAGTATATAAAAAAGGATATAGAACTATGCTATGTACTGATACAGGTTTTTGAGTCTTATCAGAAGAGATAAAAGCAAAATTGCTCCCCACTCTTTCATTGTGAGTGCTTTTCTCTTTACTTGTATTTTGCTTGTTAAAAACTCTTCATTTTACAATTAAATGTTGATCTTAAAACTAAAATATCTGAAGAAGAGAGAGGAAATGGGCAAGTCTACATGGAAGAACACATCTAGTCCAAATCATTAATAGTTTTTACTGGCCTTAGAATGCATCCCAACCATTTTCATTTTTTTGTTTTAACTTAAAATGGTCATGAAACAGAGGAAGCAGCTCAGAAGTATATTTGTAATAGCTGATATGTAGACAAAGTTAGCCTCTACTACACACTGGTATGCAGAGTGGAGAGAGAAATTGGAATGAAACTCTGGAACTGAAAAACTTATTGGCGCAGTTTCATATCTACCTCCGTTTTTCTAATCTTGAACTGAGTTAGGATAACTTCTGTATATAATTACCAAAATACCTTACTTGAATTAAGGCATTCTTTGCCCTCCCTCCTCTTTTTTTAAATATTGCTTGATTGTCTGTCTTCCTGTTTAGAAAGTCATGCATGTAAAGTTAGAAGAAATGAAAGTTGATTTCAAATGTAAAAGCACCAGTGACATTAGTGAATATTAATTTCAGAAATTTTCTGACATTTTCTGAAAACAAAGGTCTTGGATGCTTATTTTTCTTGGTGTTCTCAGTTCATCTTTTCCTTTAGGCCTGATTAACTCTGATATAATTAATCTAGAATTATACCAGCATGACCAAAACAAAGTGACTATTTAGCATAACAGAGAAAGTGATAGTATAATTCTAAAGATAATGTTAGCATTAGTAGGTGTGAATACCTCTGTGGGATGTGTACTCAAATCAGTATTATCTGGAGACACTTTATTTTAACAATTTTATCTTGACTATAGAGAAAATTCATGCGGTCTTAAAATACCTTTAAAAAAAAAAAATTCTTTAGATCCCTAGCCAGACTCTTTTCTTGAACAACCTTAACTAGATGTAGATAATCAGCTGACAGTACTCAGCAATTAGACTGGTATTGATGAGGCAGCCAGAAGTTTCCATCAAAACAGTCTGCTTAGCTCTGTCCTCAGGGAGTTGTTTCTCCTCTCCTCTGGATGCTCTGACTCTATTACTCTGAGTGTCCTAATGACACACCTAATGACACCTTAAGTTTTCAGCTTTCTTTAGGCCTGTTCTGAGTTAAGAGAAGCAGCCCAAAGGGTCTATGACTGAAGTACTGACTCCTGAATTCATGTGTTGAGATCAGGCACTTTCTATCAGTTTAAGAGTTTGAAGATTTTTATTTATATTTTCTAACTCTTATAGGTAAAGAAAAAGTCCCTTGAGAATGAGCTGTTACCTAATTAGCTTCCAGCAGGTCTGGCCAGGCTTTGTCTTTGCAGTTGGAGCAGATAGACCTGCACATGTTCAGCAGCCAGTTGTCTGAGCCTACTTTTCTGTTTTCTTTTTAAGGTGATAATGCTGCCAGCAGAGATTGGGAAACATAAGGTACCTTAGCATCTGTAAACTAGTGGTGAAGCAACCAAATGCCTTTGAGATGCTCTGCAGCCAAGTCCTTGTCTTGCAGGACATTTCCAAGCATCTTGGAAGCATTGGCATAGTTAATTTTTTTCCTGTGTGAGCAATGGGAACATGCACCAAGTAGAGAATTTAGATTTTTTCAGTCAGTGGAGCTCGTAAGTGATGGGGGGCAAACAGTAGTTGTGTGCTTAGTGTCTTTCAGATTCAATTCTTAAAAGAATAGCTAAGAACTCAAACATTAATTATTAACAACAGACTTAACATTTCCTTTGAATAAGCAGTTTGAACCCAATCATCCAGAAAGTGTTGACTGATAGTATCTCAGTGAGGCTGCTACAAGGTCCTTGAGGGTCGCATGCCAATTGTCTCAATATGATGAAAGCACTGGAAGGATAACGTTGTGCTCATCGGCACTTAGAGCTTCTTCTGAGTTCTCTGTATTACCTGACTTGGATGTTTTTTTTCCTTTCTATCACAGGGTAATATTTGTGTGTTCATTTTGTTTAGCATAATTTTCAGTTGGAAAATATAAAAACAAATTTCCTGAAGTAGTTGCAACTGACCTTGCAAAATGTCCTGACCTTTGCTTTATGCTGGGAAATAAAATATAATTTAATCATGAATTTTATAATGAAATCTGCCAGGAAGATGTTATGGAATTACATTATTAATTAATGCAAACATTTTGTGTACAAATGAGAGAGATGATTAAAAATAATTTCCCCTGACCCTATCATCACGTTAAAGTACTTGACATAAGCAAACATTTTTGCTATTTTCTCTCTCGCTAGACTAGCGATGCTACTTATTGCACTCTCTTGTAAGATTTCTAGAGTCCTATGCTCACAACTTGCAGGGGAAGTTAAAACCTCTACTGAAGTTTTCATGTCCTAGGTGGACAGAAAGTGCCCAAACATACAGCTATCCTTAACACTGAGGCTAGTTAAACTCTGGAATAGATTGCCTAGGGAAGTTGCAACTTAGTCAAGCATTGGCAAAGAGTTATTCAAGTTTGAGTTATGTATAATACCAGGTCAACTAAGACCTCACTAAACCACTGCGCTAGCAGGAAACTAAAATCTGTCTTTCCCTCCACCTCTTCATCAGATCACTTAAATCTGAATTGCTCAGTGGGGCAAAACTATCAGCTGGAATAAATCCTGGGACTCCATTAGGCCCCCAAACTTTTAGCTTCTAGAAGTAATCTAACTGCCTAAAAGTAATTCAGCTGCCTATTTGTCACAGAATTTTTTGGCTGTATGACATGAGATAAACTATTTCAACCCTTGTATTCTATTGCTACTCCCATTTCTTGTCTTACTTTTTTAAACTATTAAATGTTTTCTGTTCTATGTCGATGGAGTACTCTGTACAGGACTGTTTTAGTCTGTAGTTGGGATCCTCACGTCTCAGTGCAGATGATATCACTTGCAATGAGGACTCTCTTGATGGGTAACTATGCATTGCCAAGCAAAAGAAGCCTCATTAGGCTGAAGCTTTGCTTACATTTTAACAATAATACAAATTGGTAGGGATCTCATTCCAAAACAATATTTCTAAGTAGTATATTCTCTCAGAGAAACAGTTACATAAAAAAGACTGCCTTGCATGGTATTTACATTGTGTTAGCAAGTTACTACTAGAACTGAACTTATTATGAGAAAATTATTGTCCTGCAAACTGAAAGTATGACTGACAGTGCACTGGGGCAACTTGTGGCACTGCAATGTTCACACTGAACTTTAAAGATATAACGATGACTAATTAGATTAATTGGGGAATGGGAGAATCTGGCTGACCTAATAATAGAGGATTCTTGCTAGTAAAGTTTATTAATCTCTCATAGAGAATCATTTTAAAGATATCTAACTACAGGCCAGGCAAATCACAAGAAAATATACTGTAAATAATGTTTTACTGGAAGATGTCTGAGACATTTCCTGTTCTCATGTTAGAGTTTATTCCTGGTATGTATTCCTGTGAATTTATCTATAATTCATATATAAGCTATATCATATTATTTGTGTCTACTTCAAAAATACTGCAGAAATGATGTACTGTTTTTACTGCAGCTATTATGTTACTGATATTTCTAGGGCAGATTTACCACCTAGAAAAATGCACTTAAAACATACTCAAGCCAATAACATCAAACAAAACCTCACAAATAACACAACATCAAACACTATCTCATGGATTTAAAAAAAAAAATAAAAAAAACACACTTTTAAGGTTTTAGGCAACACCAGAACTAGATCATTATCCAGCTCTTCTCATATGTATGCCTGAGGGACATGGCTTTAATGTGAGCAAGAAGTCTTGCAGAGATGGGAGGAATTATACTTCATGAAGAACAAGATGAATGTTCAGAGTTGGATGTTCTTTCACAATATCTATGCACTGCCATGTATTAGCCATTCTGACTTTCAGATTGATTGAGCAGTTTTACAGGGAAAACTTCAGTTGAGTACTCTGGACCAGTAGCTGAGTTGATAATAGTATTTTTGTTGCATGTGGTGTGTGTGTTGTATGTGTGTGTGGTGATTTTTTTTTTTTCTTTTTTTTTTTTTTTCCTCCCCTCTCTGAATTTGTGGGAACTGGATGAAACTGATGGTTCCCAGTTTTCCAGTATGGTGTGATTAGCTGTAATAGTATCCCAAAAATAGTATTAGTTCCAAAGACTGACTGCCTGAGCTGTAGTCCCTGTCTTCATTTGTGAAGGAAGAACTAAAATATATTGTTGTTGTTATGGGTTATGCTACATGCTTGAGGCCGCACACTTAGCGATGTGTGATTACTGATTATCTCAGCTGCAAGAAAAGTCAATACATTCAATAGATGTAGCTATGTTAAGATCTGCTTTATCTAGTAAAGCATTTCTCAGTGTAAGTGCCAAAGACTGAAATTACAAATTTGAAGGATTTTTTTTTCTTTGTTAACTTAAGGCTCAATGCCTTAAAAACATCTTGTTAGTCCTTTTTTTTGATACCCTGGATTCTAAGTTTTCTTCCATACTATGATGTACACCTATGGTCTTAAAATAGAAGGTTTAGTTTAGTGAATCCAAAATGGTGAAAAAGTTGTGTCCATCTGCTGACACTTTCACAGAAATCTGTGTACCCTCTAGGAAACATGCCCATGAGACCATAATCACAGGTCGATGATGACAGAGGCTCTTCAGAGGATGTGGCAGTAAGAAACTTGAGAACATGAGGTCTCCCCTATTTTGTGGACTTGGTGCAACTTTTGTTCTGGAGGTTCTTTGCAGGTCTCATGTCAGCTGTGGGTGGGTTTTGTTTTGGAAGAAATCTGGTGGAGCCTGGTTGTAAGCTATTATGAGGTGTTGTGAATGAGATAAACCCCTGAGTAAACCATCAGTGACCTACGTATGTCCTGTTCATGTGCTAGAAAATAGTGAAATGTAACTACTCAGGTGTGACTATGGGTTCAAGAGACAGTATAGTAATATAGCTTTGCTATATGTGTAAGTGAGTGTAATAAAGGGGTTAAGCTGATGCCTCTTTTACAGAGCTGGTAGCTTGCAGCTCTCAGCTGTGTTTCAGGACAGCTTGTTGTGTTGCTGCTCTCCTGATGTGATATTCTGTGAGAGGCCAGTATGTCCTGATGGCGTGGGCAGTATTGAATAGATCATATTTCCAGGAGATTATATTTAAATTTGTTATTTGTTAGTTGCATGTGAATGCATGTAGAAACAATAAAGAGCACTTGGGTAATTAGAAAGTGTGAACAGGAGAGGGGGAAGAAGTGATCAGCTGAAGGCACTTTTCTTATTACTACTTTCAGCCTGTGTGCTGAGGCAAAAGTTTTGACCTCCTGTTGAGTCCCCTTTGACTGTAAAACCAGGTCTGAATGACAATCATTGCAGCCCTAGCAAGAAAATGTACAATAACAGGCAGTATGGAAAAGACCAGGGAATAAAGAAATAAAGTTTTCTAGGTGTGTTCTTGTTGATTTCAGAGTTAGTCACCTTGCTAAGAGTTAGTAGATGTAACAAAGAGATTCTGCAGTAGATGCCTCTAGTGCCTGGTGAATCTAGGTAGCTCCTATATTTTTAATCATGTCTCTTGGCATGCATAAAAGGAAAGCTCTATCCTTGAAAAGGACAATAATTTAAGATGAACACTGGATGTTGAAATTTGAATTATTCATACACCTATCTTACATTCCTAAAATAAATCAACACAATTTAAAAAATTATGGAGGGTAAAAAATTATGGAAAATGGGTAAAAAAAAATTATGGAAACATGTGGGAAACAATTCCTTCTTGAAACAGCAGTTTTATGTTGTGCAAAATATACCAGGCTATTCTTAATCCAGTGAAACTCTTACTCCTTGTTAGTATCATAGAGGTTTCAAGGTAACTGCCTAATGACTTGTTCCGGTATAGCTGTTCTAAAACCTTACTGCCAATATAGCAGTTGGGAACAAATTCATTTTGCCTGACATGAAGTATTTCTACCCAGAAGAAAGCTCTCTTTGGTTAGTATCCCCCAAGCATCTATAAAATAAGTATGAATTAGTTATATACATTACTTATTTTTAACAAATCCATAGTCAAGACTAGAGGCTGTGAAAGAAGAAATGAATTTTAGTGTAACTAGTAGAATATGTTTTGATATTGTGTATAGTTTGTTATAGTTATTGTAATCAAAATTGGTTTGAAACACTCATTTACAGGCTGTAACAGCCTGTTACAGCCCAACCCATTTTGGATTTATATATCTGCGTATAGATAAGAGATTATATAAAACAGTAACACAACATAGAGACTACGAGTGGATAGATAGCTCTTTGTTCACCACGTCACTGACTAGCCTTCAGTCACAAACTCCTCTAGACTGCACAGTGGTTTTTCAAATCTCATCTTGCTGGAACACATTTTCAGTGGATGTTTTTGCTTCTGAGTTACAGCATTACTAACATCCAGTTAACTGAATTTAAATGACTTTCTTGTAGAGGGATTAGGGTAAAAGTAGGATATATATATATATATTTTTAGATATTATGAATTTCTCATGAAATTCTGCCTGAGATGCTTTGTTTCATATGCTGGCAATATCAATCACACCTTTTACACTTTTATGGAACCAGCTCTTTACACTATCCTATTAAAAATAATCAAGTGTGGTATCAAAAATAACTATGTCTGATATTAAATGGCATAAGAGAAATAAATGAGACTTTGGGATGGTTAAGACTATGCACAAAACTGTATTACTTAGGCTGCCTTCGGGCCCAAGAAATTTCTATATTCTTACAAGGATGTGGGAAATGTAGTTGACTTTCATCCTAGTATTTTGAAAACAAGACTGGAGCATGACACTGCATTAACACTAAAAAATATCATATTACACAGTCTGTTTAAGAGTGTATATTGGAGTTGGAGACCAAAAAAATGTAATGCATATATTATTCAAGAAGCTGAGGAAAATTTGAGAAGGTCAAAAACAGCCCTTAGGTTTAAACTGTATTGAAGAAAAAGATGTCTTCATCTTTGCACTTTTGCAAAAGAGGAACACTTCAAATATAGATATAAAAAAGGTGGGAAATGCAGTGCATCTCTACCAGTAGTAGATTGTCAGAAACATCTCATTTTTGTTTGATAACATTGGTCATCTAAAAAAGGAAACTGTAGTAAATTTAACTTATTGTTGCTTCACTATTTAATACAGTGTCACTTGTGAAGTTATGTTAATTTGGATAGTATAGGATTTAGTACAAATAAAATAGTTATAAATGGCTGTGAGTAATCAGCAACAGGTAGTGTTGAAAAGGAAAGCACTGAAATAAGGGTAGGAGTAGCATATATGGTCAAGGTATGGGTTTTTCAGTGCTTAAAGGTCTTTATTGGTGCAGGAGCATGAGCTCTATGACCTCTTAAGGTCTCTGGCAACTGCACGTTCATTTCTTTTATTGCATTTAAAGATTTGTGTTAGATGGATGTTTTTCATTTACCTGATTCCTTTGCCTTTCCTGTTGTCAAAATGAAAAATGGTTCATTCTAGTGCTGTATTGTTCCAGATGAAACTGTCAGCTGGAGAGCTCAATGCCATGAGAAAGCTGCTTTGCACATATTTTAGTTAAGCATCGGGAAAGCTGATACTTAACCCTCAGTGCGATAACTACTTTTCATACTGTGAAATAAAATCACAGCTTATATCAAAATAAGATGTTCATCTTATCCTCTGTATTTACTTGATATTCTATAGTCAGTAAAACCTGAATAAGATGTTGGTGTTCCTGTGTGAGTGCAATATAGCTGCAAAAGAGGTGAGGTTCAGGGTAACACAGCTATAAGTTGGAACATTCATTTCAAATGGAGCCTTGTTTTTTTTTTTTGACAGTGTTGTTATATAGGCTTAATACAAATCCTTTACACTACTGAAGGAAGAATAACTCAAACACCAGGAAATGTTTTGTTTTCCAAACAGACTAAGCAATGTACAAGGCTGATTTTTCAAAAATGAGACTGTAACATAGTTTGGCCTATGCCACTTAATTCATTAAAATAATAAAAAGCAAGAAACTAATGTAAAATTCCTTGATAGTTTAGATTTGACCAATTCTGCAAAATTTTAGATTGTCATACTCCCATATCTATAGATTGTTTATATTGCATGTGGCAATACAAAAAATCATTACAGGCATACCTGTAAAACGAGTGGTTTCCTTCCAAAGAGAACACAATACAGCTTGCTTTTGTTTTTCTTATCAAGCTGTGCAATCTGAATTGTGCTCATGATAAAGACTTTCCCATTTCTCTCCCGTTTCCAGGACTCTCATATTAGCAGTATTTTTAACTTACTGAAGTAGAGAATACTTCTATTTATTCAAGTAGAGAATACTGATTTCAGAAGCATACTTGGAAAATTCATTTGTAGGCAGCACATGCTCATCAGTTGACTCAGAGCTGAATATAATTAGTTCCTTAATTTTTGTTGCACCGTTGACATGCATTGTGTCTTTAAATAATTTAGTTGCTCTACTTGTACCTATCTGCAAAGGTGAGATAATCAACAACAGAGATGGCTCAGTGATATTATGGAATGTTCTTCAGTGAGTAAGAGTATTGTACAAGCTGTACAATCTGGACTACAGCTAAAATTGTTTACTCTGGTATGCATTGCCTAAAATCTTCCCAAAATGTCAGACAAGACATGAGTTGGAAAATAATTATTGTAGTTCCCTTTTGAGTCTTAGAAGTAGGTTCTCAAAATCAATTATGAAAATGTGAGGAAGAAATAGTTTTGGTGAAAACTGGCACATTCCAACAACTAGTTTTGGAGTTTATTGTTCTGGTTTTGTCTTGCAAATGCTTGGGATTAGCTTTTCCTCTCTCAACAGAGAGGCAAGAGAGATTTGAAAGTATTCCTGTGGGATTGTCAAAGGCAGAGGAAAAAAGACACTGAACCCCTGTACTATCTGAACTTACCTTGTATCTAGCATAACTCATGCATCATTCTTTACTGCCTAGCTATCTACAATGGCTAAATCACAAATATAGATGTGAACATGAGGTCAGGGTATCTAGCAAAATATTACATTTTTTAGTTTGTCTTGCATCTTATGACTCAAATCTTTGCAGAAAGGCAGATTACTATCATGTCATAATTTTTGATAACATTAGAGAATTTTAATCAAACTTTGTGCATGAATTAATACATTTAATATATGCTTCTACATCGGCCATGCCAGGAAAGGAAAAATTAGTAGTGAGGAAAGCATCTAAAACTACGGCTTTTGTTCACTTACTATCACTTTCAAGTTAATTGGGAGTCTGTTTTTAGGATCTCATTATGCCATAACATCTTTAGTGTATCTTCTCGGTTACGGGAACAGTGACCATTCTGTTTGGTAGGATTCTAAGACTCCCTTTCAGCTATAAAAGCAGCAGCGTTTTGTTCCCTTAATAGCCAGAGAAAATAGGGTCACCTTCTGGTATCTGAGGATGTATTTGCCTGGCTGTGATTATTAGCAGTTGGCAGTCTCATGGTGTATAGTATCTCATAATAACACCAAAATTTGAGGAGTGCATTTTCCTCAGCGCCAGCCTCAGAAGTCTGAGCTACCTAGTCAGCAAAATGATTTCTTTTGATTATTTTTTTTCAAACAGATCTTGTACCCATCATTATGGCTTATGGGGATCTGGCATTTTATAAACAGGTGTGATAAATGCTAAGACCTAGACTTCTTAGAGAATGTATTTAAAAAAAAAAAAGGAGCTTTGTGTGTCTGGGTGTGAATACTGTAGTGTTCAAAACTGGTGATGCTAGGTCAAGCTTCTATAGTCACACTTTTATAAACATACAAGGAATGGTCGAGTAAGAAGGGCCACAGGATTTCTGAGGTGACACTCCATATAATACACAAGTACTGAGGGCAGACTCAGGCAGACTGTTTTGTTCTACTCTCAATCAAACCAATAAAACTACATACAGTATAAAAACATGAGGCAGAATTTCGTACTAGAAATGCAAACTTTCCCCAGCTGTTCTATTAACAGGTCAGGCTAACAAGCATGTTTCGATTAATAACCATAAAAAGTTTCTGGAGATTAGTTACTTGACAATTCTTAATAGCTCCATGCAGCAAGATTTGCATTAATACTATTTTGACCCACATTGTGAAATGTTGCAAACTAGCTTCAGGCCTTTTGTGAAATAATCCTGACTTATACTAGCTGAGAATACCTCTTTGCTTTGGCAGAGTTGTTACAGCATACTTGCACTGAATTAGCTACTAAAAAAAGAAAAAAGGAAAAAAAAAAATACCAAGCCTTATTTTATAGTTCTGTTAAAGATGCAGCAATGTAATAAAGCAATGTGTTTTATAATGTACTGAACTACAGAGGCAGATATGCATTTCATAGATGAAGCAGTGTTCCATGGCTCGGGGTGCTTAGCAAATGCTGATCCTTGCTACAGCAAATTAGTACCATGGTTTCTAAGCTACTTCCACATTTGGATGGCTGACAGGGCTTGATTTTTCTGAAGGAAAAGAGTTTTTTGCTACAGGAACTGACTTACTGACTTGCAATTAAATGACTAAACCTGGCTATAGCTATTGCAGATACAGCAGGACCATCTCTTGATATGCAGGATTGCTTGGGGTTTGAGCACAGCCTGCGTTAGGGTGTCAGCCATTGGGCACCGTATTTATAACTCATTTCAACAAGAAATTAGTCACTTAGTGTTAGTTTGCTAAGGTTTCTGAACATCAGTAAAAGAAATGCAGACAAAATGAAGACTAAAATGCTTTGAAATTCTTCCTCTTGGTTGCTTTGCTGGTGTTAAATGTTCTTTGAGTATTAGGCACTGTTCTCTAAAGATTTAGGCACTTGCTCTTCCTGAAACAGCCTCTTGTGTGGCTGGTGCAGCCTTTTTCTTTTGCTGTTCCAATGGCAGAAATGAGCATTGGAGGCAGCTATTTCCATTCCAAGCTCTCTGTGGACCTGGGTCCCTTTGAACTTTTGTTTAATCTGCTGTGACTGTACACTTTTTATGCCCAGCCTGACTTGTAAATCCTAACCTAGAGCATGAAGATTTTCATATCTATAAGTACATATAAGCGCCTCTGTTCTAAAGTTCCTGCCTAAATATAGGCCAGTCCCTGATACTCTTGCTTTAGGAGATACCAATGGACAGATTCTGCACAAAATTCTATTTCCCCCTAATAATATAGAACTGCTTTAGTGCTATTATAATGGGTCTATAAATGTCACACAGCTTTTCTTGCAGTGCATAAACATGATTAAAATGCAAGTAATTTGGATTAATATATGCTGACAAATGAAGTTTGCTTGCCAAAATGAAAGAAAGGAGGTGAAGATCAAATGCGATCTCTGTCATCTTAAGGTAATTATCAAGTATTAATTAAGGCTTGTAAATGTAATTAAAACTTAAAGAACATCTTGAAAGACCTGAAGTTAAGTGAGATACCATTTCCAGGTTTTACTTTTAACCTCCAACTTATTCTGCCTTTTTTTTTTTTTTTTAATAAAAAGCAAATCTGGTTTGACTCATTATATGGATAGATAAAAACAAATCTGAAGCATTTTCTGGGCAGAATATTTGTTGCCTAGTCAACATGTTGCCTTGGGTATTTCATAGGGCGATTCTTTCATAAATATGAGGATCTACTCACAGAAATCTTCCAAAACTGCTCTTTGGGCTTGGTTCCAGCAGAGACAATACTAAATAGAGAAGGAAAAAAAAATGCTTTTATAGCTGAATTAGGGAGTCTAGTAAGATAGTTATTCTTAAGAGTTCAATTGAATACAAACACTGAATATGTTTACTGGAGTTGCTCCATGGTGGTGGTTCTGAGCTGTTTCTGTCCTTTTTTTATTTTCCTTATTTGTGGGCAAAGTGTAAATCTAAATTAGATCATCCCTTCAATATGAAAGGGGCAAGCTGTTATAATTTATGACACCTAGAAGCAGGGTGAGGTTTACCTACAGCTCTGCAAAACAGACAGTTTCTATGGCCACCAAGTAAAGGCAGGAGAAAGGTATGGAGAAATGAGGGATATCTCCCAAGTCTGGGGTCCTGGATAAAGCTCCAGTATCAGGTTATATCCTGCTGTTGTCCTTTAAGGCTGGACTACTGCCTTTTGAGGATTCTTATTCATATGCCTTCCCATACAGTAGTTGCCCTCGATTCTCATATAAGGAACATCTGAAAATACTAAAATACACTGCAATGCTTGTACAGAATCAATAAGTTTACAATAGAAATCTGCTATGAATTTTTAGAAAGATTGTTAAAGTTTAGAGAAGCAATGTGCTGTTACTGTATCTACTTGTCAGTCATACTCAGATATATAAAAATCATATTCACAGGAAGTGAAGTGAAGGATGGTACAGAAGGCTCTCGTGGTAGTAAAGGCCTCTTGACTCTTAAACATCTTCTGAAACCTTGAAGTGAACCTCAGTAGGTTTTCAGTCTTAAACTATGACTGCATCTCAATAGCCTCAATAGCCTGGATTCACCAGGTTTCAGAAGTTTTTCTTTTTTAAAGAAATGAAAAGACTGTTAAATGAAATAGACACTTTAAAATTCTGACTCTCTTCCTTTCATCACTTCTTAAAGTAAAAATTATCGTAATTCTCAGAAAAATCCTAGAACAGAGATTTTTAAGGTCTTATTACTCCTTGAATTAATTAGAAAATTCCGCGAAAACTTTACTTCCATTTTTAATTTTGCTATGTCTACTATGTCAGCTATGTTCAACTAAAAAATGCTAATTAAAAAAAAAAAAAAACCCTAAAACCCTAAAATGGTCAGTCAGTGCTGTCACTACTGGAGCTTAGTATTTATCATGCCTGGAGGCTATATACCGAGGCAATCTTGACTCAGCTGTGATCACCCTAGCAGATGTGGCTTGGATTCTGACTCTGCAGCAGATGGTGCAGCAAGAGGCAATGAAAATCAGGTACAAATTGGGAAGTTTATAATGGCCATGTTAGGAGAAAATTTTTACTAGTAAGGTAATTCAGTGCTACCAAAATATTACCAAGAAATATCAACGTGTTTTTTTTTTTGTTTTGTTTTAAGATTTGGGCAGATGAAGCCATTGTTGACCTAAGCTACTCTCTGAAATGGTCCTGTTTCTATTGGGAGGTAGGAGGAGGTTCCTCCACCCACATTCCTCCACAAGGGTAACAGGTTCCTTCACAGAGATATAGCATTTTGTTATACTGCCTGCTCACAAGTTTTCTCTACCTTCTCATCAGACCAAGTTTAGTTTCCTAAAATAGTCAGTCACAGTGTCCATATGGTAATATATAACCATCTCTCAGAATTCCTAGTTGCACTTCAAGCACCATTTTGGTCACAGATACTATTCAATTATATCCATCTTTCTTATCTTAGGAGGATTTTAGTTTTTAAGTTTAGATTTTTTTTTTTATGCCCCCAGGAGCTTCTTGAAAAATGTAAATTGTTACAATATGAATTTCTACAGGAAAAAAAAGATGCTGCTAAGGTCAATGAAGGATCAGCCTTAGAAAGCAGCACAGTTGCTTTTCTCTAGCAGCACTGCAATTTGATTTTTAAAATTTGGCTATCATAGAATTATGCTACCAGCTTCTGTAAAATGCTGCAAACTGTGGAACATGGCTGAAATACAGTGCAATAAATAAGTCTGACTTTAAGGGCAAAGGGAATCCTTGCAATGGGTTTATTCAGTAAAACTGCTGACTGAAGTAAGGCTTTGCTAAACTGTGTTCCTCTGAGCAGCAAAATAGCAGTTGGAAATAGAGGAACTGCCATATTTTTTAACATTGTGGGAGCAATATTTTATGGAAACAGCCCCTTTAAAACAGGTGCTGGAAAGACTTCCTAAAGTAGTCTGAGAACGTATTTCTTCGACTGCTGGGACATAGCAAAGAGCAAGCCTGTCAACACTTCTTTCACTGAATCTAGCTAGAGAAATAAACCAGATTAGACCATTGATTAGACCTTTTATGCCATGCGGAAATGAAAACTCATCTGACTTTCATGTGCAGTACCTGCTGGGAAATTGGGCATTAATGTAATTGTAAACTGGGAAAAAATAGTAAAATGGCTTTCAGAATCAGGATGAATAAGACCCCCTAATGACCCTTTTAATATACCGTCACAACAATGTTATGTTTTATTAACCTCATTTGTGATATTTCAAAGTATTTTCCAAATATGATTTACTGTTTTTCTAGTTTAATTGATTTTGTCAGTTTGAGATATTTATTTGAAGAATGGAAGACAAAGGATTTGCTTTATGATAACCAAAATGTGACTCTGAGGGTGGATACCCTTGTTTAATATGCAAGGCACAGAATTAATGGTATTTTGGATGGTTTTGTAAAATTGCATTTTCTAACCTCTCTGACCTTATGATGGAAAAAAGATTATTGCCATTAAATCCTAAAAACGCAGGGTTTGGAGTTGGTATGCTAAGAATTTGGAAGTTATATGACATA
The DNA here is from genome assembly GCF_000705375.1 of Tinamus guttatus. The sequence goes on along the minus strand of NW_010584967.1, from coordinate 50,867 downwards.
TATTTAGAGTTTTAACATTCTTAATTAAAATTCAAGTATTATGGGTCTTAAATGAACTTTTAAAATATTTATAAGGTGACGTTAAAATGTACAGTCTAAAAAGAGCAAGGAACTTGGCTGCCTTTTACTCCATTTGAAGCTACTGTGTCATTTCAGCTTGGGAATGCCCATGTACTTGTTGCACACAATTCTGTTTCCTTTTTTCTAGTGAATGGGAGACAATTACATTAATGCCAATGGAGTTGCATCAGCATGAAAGCAGTAAATATGAAGCCTCTTACTGTTCCTGAGCATTTTGGCTCCACTCGGGCTGTGCTTTAGCTGGTATGGAAACCAGGATGTTATAGAAGCAGAGAGAGTAGATTGTGCTGGCAAAGTTAAATCCTTATTGGGCGGGAGAAAGCCATTTTGGTGGAATGTGAATATTTCCTTATCCTTTGATTCTTACTGAACATAGTGTCCTTATGCAGTGAAATGTTTAGTGCTTAGTGGTCAAAATTTCCTGGACTCTGGGAATTAACTTAACAAGTGCTGTCTGAAGATGTGCAATGATCTCTAAACAATCACAGGTACATTTATATAAGGACAGAAACGACCTTGAAGTATTTTGTGAATGTTTTTGCCTCTCTTCTCAAACTTAATTTTGAGAGGCAAAAATATTTAAAGAAGTGAAAATGCTATATTTTAATTTATTGTATAAGGTTGTCCTTTTTCTATGACGACTCCATTAATGGAAAAATAGAGGTCTATGAAATTTTCACCGTGTAAGAATTCTTTTGAAGTTTGGTATTGTATCTAGTTTTCAAATCATTCTTGGATTCAATAGTTTCTCTTCAAAGATGTTAGTCTACAAGATGACCAGAACTACTTTTGAAAAAGGTAAGAATGGTGTAGCCATCTTTACATGGTATATACATATTAATGAAAACAGATTAAACTGAGTAGTGATATGCTGCTTTAACACCAGCTGCATCTTATGGCTGATTTTTAAATTCTTGAACAAACAAGACTTTTAATGGGCTTCATACTTTATTTTCCTCTAATTTCTAACAAACACAGCAGAAATAAATTTAGTCTTTAATAATTACTAGGACTATCCATCCTAGCATGTTGCTTTGGACTGGATGATATTAAAAGATTGTGTGTTCTAATTCTTTTAAATATGTAGCACCTCTGTAGTTTGAAATAGTAAAAAAAAAAAAAAAAATCCCTGTCACATAAATTGAGGAAGGTACGGAAAGTGGGAAGGTAGGAAAATATGAAAACTGCTCTGCTTTTGTAAGAATTAAGTCCCATCTTTGACTACATACTTCTCCATACAAAAACTTCCCTGCAAAGCCTGAACTTGCTTCATCTGTCCTGTTGTTTAGCTGGGCTCCTTATTCTGTGCTTTCAGGCAACTATTGCTCTTAGTTTTTTCGTGAAGGCATCTAAGACGTATCCGTTTACAACACGGAGAAATGCGTGTCTATTTAAAAATTCCTTGTGTTGAAAGTTAAGCTTTCAAGCTGCTCCTAAACATGGAAAAGGAGATAACTGCACTTAATTTCTGATATCTGTCAGCAAATGTTGACTATATTAATGAAGTTAATTAGTCATTTAGAGGTTAAACAAAGAATAATTAGATGTTATCTGATTTTAGTTTTCTGTATGTTTATGAATATTTATATTGTTCATTGATACATGAATATTATCACTTTCTGTATGCTCTCTTGATGCTGCTGTTTAAAATTATGTTAACACCTTGCTGATCCACACTTCAGGCAATAGTTCATAAATTCTGGTCCCCATCGTCTATTATGAATGCCTTTTAATGAACTGTCTTTGCATGGAATCACTTTCTTCTCTTTCATCCACTAAATCATACTTAGGAAAACATTTTAACAGTCACTGGGAGGTATTCAGGAGCTTTATTTTAGTTTTGCTGTAGTAAATCTAGTTTTATTTAGAAGCATCTGAGCTTATTTGGTTCTGTTGCTATCTCTTGTACCCGATGCTGTTTAAATAGCCTTGTCTGTGATTCATCAAGTTGAAAAGTTCCTTCTAGGCTACTGAGCCCTTTTAGCAGGGGTTCCATGAAGGATGCCCAGTGGTGCACAGGGCCCTGGGGCAGAGCAGGGTCATATATGGTTTCTGGTTTTGGTAACTTCTGGGTAGCCCTGGTGGCCCAAGGTGGAACAATGATCAAATATAGCATGTTAAGAAACAAACATCTGAGCCATAAAATGAAGACCTTCCAAACTAATAAGAAATTACTCCAGAGACACTGGTAGTAAGAGGAAGTTTTAGGGAAGAGTTGTTCTATTCCTGGAAGGGAAAAGCCTATTGAAAAGCAGTACAGGCACATGTGTCATCATAGTTTTATGCTGGTCGTTGTAAAGACCCACTGCAGGGTATGTTGCATGTTGCAAAGGATAACATGTCTGGTCCTCTGGAAACCCCTTCAGCCCTTCCCAAAGGAACTTTGTTAGATCTTTGTTTTGAAGGTATGTCTCCTCCTCTTCTGAACATGTAGTATGTCTAACATGCTGTTACATCAAGCACAGCAATTACCCAAATATATATTTTGCTATAGCTTCCCCTAAAGAAATAGGAAGTTTGTAGAGCTGGTATAATGTAGCCGGACTAGCTCCTAAAATGTTAATGTGACTTTCTGAGAAACAGGAAAAAAAACCTGTGAAATGAGAGTTTAAATACTACTGTTCCTATTTTAGCAATGCTTTTACACTGAAACAATTTTAGAGCCTTTTTCCAGAGTTTACCAAAAGTTTACTAAAAGTCTAACCATTCTTAGCAACGCTTGGCACTCAGTACAGCAGGAAGATTCAGGCAATATCATCATTATTACAAGACATTTCCAAAATAACTGGTTTTTTTGATTAATATGCAAAGTTTTAAAGAGAGCATTAAATCTTCTCAATGTCAGGATATTCTCTCCTCCTGTTCCCTTAAGCTAGAAGTACTCATTAACTAGTTTCTTTCTTCACTGGGGTAGTAGGACAGAATTGCTATGAGCACTTTGCCCCAGGTGTGAGCGGGCAATAGAAAGCTCATCCTAGATTCACTAGGAGTGGATCAAAGCATGATTTCACACTATGAGCAAGATCTGATCATGGCAAACATGGGGACAAAGAGTCATGTTTATACCTCTCCACACTTTACCAATGTTTAGTGGTAATTTTTTTTTGCAGTTCTCTTTTGTTTATTCTACTGACAATTGAGCTCTAGTTAAGACATTTTGAAAACTCTAGTTTTAAAAACCATCATCCATTTATAAGATAGAAGCCACCAAAAAATAAAATTCAGTGCCACGTTTTGATGACTGTTTAGAAAGTGTAGTATGTTTTGTAAAGGAGTGTTTATTCTTGATGGACATGTAACTGTTCATTGCAGAAAAAAGACAGATAACAGTTACACTTAGTTGCTGGCATACAGAATAAGTGTGAGTTCTTTGCAGATGTCTAGCTGATATCCAAAATCTTGGCCCTTCTTTTCTTGAGAACTAACTGCAAGATTACAGCTTCGCATAGTCTTTCTGAACTTGTGTTTTCAGTTGACAAGTCCTGGCTGAGGACATCTCAGTATCTTTTATTCCTATGATGCACCTACCAGGCAAAGGACATGAATTAGCAGTCCTAATGCCTGCAGTGCTGCTAGTAATCTCTGTGCTTCAGAGCAGCTCTGAGAAGATTTGCCTGAAAACCAATTTTGTTTAAACTTGCTTTGCACAATGTCGGCACTGATATTATTGAGCCCAGTGAATCTGGGCCTGGTACTTGCATGGAGGATTTGACAGCAAGATGATGATGATACAATCTCCCTTTCTACTGCCGTTGGCTAGACAGCTAAAGATGTCAGAAAAGGAGAAGATTTCTGCAATTTGTCTTTCTAAATATTTTTTCTAGCCTCTGTGGACCTTATATGTCTCTGAGTCAAAGCTACAGAGTGTTTAGTTAAATTATTCCAGAGACACTTAGAATAAAAAGACTTTTCTCTGTTTTATCTGGGTGACTAATGATTGAGCTATCTGAGCAAGAACTATGGCAAGGCCAGAAGAAGTTGCAATGCTGTATGCTATATCTATAGGTAAAGTTTGCAGGCAATACTAGTATAACTGAGTAGCATATCCAGTGTACATGCATCCCCCAAACAGTGGTAATACACCCTGGCTTTTGACTCCCTGGCTTTAGGTAATCCCCTTCATGAAAAAGTATATTTCTAGTACATTTGCACTTGAATTTCACTTTGATTATGACCTACTTTTGGGGGAAAAGCAGCATGCAAAATCAATTGTAATAAATTATTTTACCTTGTATATAGGCTGTTGAAGCTAGAGAAACAAACAAACAAGGAAGAACATAAATCTGGAAACAGTTTAAGTTGTCTCCATTTGGGAGAATTCAAAATAACCCAATTTTTTTCTTTTCTATTAAATCTTTTAAAAGGTTTAATCAATATTTTATTGATCTTATTACCAAGTTTTTAAAATTGTTATTGATTTGTTGTTATAAAAGACCTTATGATTTTCAATACTCAAAATATTTCCACTGAAAAGTGGTTTTATTAACATTTCAGTATTAATTAAAATTTCAACTTTTGGATAGAATGTCTGTTTTGCTAGCATGAATTGCAAATCTATTTTCCTGCTTTGTTTTTTCAACTGCAGGATTTAATGATTACGTTACAACATTCCTGACTGATTAGAAAATATTGGTGAAGTTGGCAAATAATTCTTGTTATCTTAAAGTGCATCTCCTTAGAGCAGCTGATAGTATTTTTTTTTTTTTCACCTAAATAAAATCTTTTTGGAAACTCTTCACATAGAGGGTAAAATATTTATTTGGGGCATATACTTCCTGAATTCAGAGTGGGGTCCAAATGAGCCTGCCTGGGATTCCTTGTAGACTGCATGAGGGCACAAAGTTTTAAGTGGGAGTTTTGAAGAAATCCATGGATACCCATTGCATGTACCCAATTAAAATAATGCTATTGAACATCAGATTCCTTGAGAAGCTGTAGATTTTTCAGATATTTCTTGCTCAAATTTTGGGTGGGGGGGAAAAAAAAAAAAAGTTTATTCTATCCTCGTCTAATGATAAAAACCCTGACTTTTTATCAACTCTTTTGGGTTGATTTAGACAACATTGACCACTTTTGGGGGGGCTTGCTTGTTGATGTTGTGTTTTTTCCTTGCTGTGAAAATAGCAATACATCAGCATTAGGAACAGAGAGGCAGAGAAGAAATGCACTGCACAAGATGAAATCAGATGGCAAACTCACAGAAAAAGAAAAGGATATTACTTTATATTTTCCAGCATGACTAATTAATTTGAGATTTCATGAAATGCTTATTGCAATTAATTCATTTAGGAGTAAAAGAGATATAATATGACCACATTTTATTGCTATTGGAGTTCAATTCTAATAGGGTAGTATTAGGATAAGGTCACAAGTATAGCTTGTGCCAAGATCAGTGGACCAAGTGTAATGGCAAATTCAAGAGAAATGAGGGATAGCCATGGGCAGGTGGACCTGAGGGAAATAACAGGCATATTAGCATTATTTCCTCTTCTGCTGCTTCTCTCCTGGCATTTTGGTCTTTGTCCTTACTCATGCTTTTCTCTTCTGTTAATTGCTTTCCTTGATGAATATAAATTCCCTTGCCTTTCCACAGAGACTTGGTGCTCCTATGCCTATAAGGGTGCAGACTCTGCACTGCTAAGTAAAACTCGAGGCAGGGGAATAAGGGATTGAAATGTGGGTAGAACAGTGCAGGAGTGACGTCCTCCAGGAAGCTGGAGACCAGCTGGCTGTATCATACAGTTTATCTGTGTGTACAGCTGGAGGAAGGGGAGAACACGCAGAAGAGCATCTGTTATGTAAAAATCTTATGACTCTCCCTTGTTAAGGAAACTGGTACTAGTATTTTTTGGTTGAGCCTTCAATAGTAGCAAACTTTGCTAATGCAAATCACTTTAAAATTTGTAAGAGTTAATTTTGAAAAGTTATTTTTTGTTTGATGTAAAGCCAGCCAGCTTTGCCTTGCAAAGCAACGTGTATTGCTTGAGTCTGACTACCAGCCCAGCTCTGCAGGGTCTCCCAGCACGCTTACTTCTGTCTACTCCACAAAACCTTTCTGCCACAGGGAGACAAGCTTCTACGTTTCATTATTCAGAAAGGCTTATTCATGTCTCCAGATACCTAGAAAACAAGGAATAAATCACACTCAGGGATATATTAGCCTCCTGAATTCTATTTAAAGAAATATTTTTTTTCTTCCTTTTTGTAAATGGAAGGTTCTAGTCCTCCTTCTCCCTTTTCTAGTTTTGTCTTCCCTATTTTTGGTGTAGAAATGTTGGGAAGTTGTTGAAGGATGTTCTATCTGGTCTTTCTGCTACTGACATTTAGACTGAAGCCTTCAGCTAAATCAAGTATTCCAAGAATTATTTAATGTTAGAGAAACATACATTATTACAAATTATTATTATATTAGGGACAGTTCTTCCTCTTCTAAACTTAATAGTGTAAAGGAAAAGTAATTTACTGTCAGTAAAATCCATTTAAGAACAAGGTATTCACTCTGCTAGACTATGTACTGGCTGTTTAGTAGTATGCATAGTGCAGAGACTAAACTACTGCAAGACTGAGTCAGATTTTGGTCATAGTCTAGTTGGGGCAATGTGTATCTCAGCATGGGTTACAACCCTGAATGATGGGGTATATTTTGTTACAAAGCTGTATTTTCATCTCAGGGGACAGATTTAACCCAACTGTAATGCTATTTTTAATTCCTCCTTCTTAGTCACTTGGTGCTTCATAAAAAATATATTCCTGTCTGAGTTCCTGGGATCCCCAGGCAATGGCTGGAAGTGCATAAGGAAAACATGCACACTAGGAATCTGAATGGGGAGCTGACAATATCTAACAGTCAAAAACTAAGGGAATATCATTGCCATTTAGCATCTGTGTGTCTCCCTCAATTAGAATTCATGACTTTAGTTTTTTTTTTTTTTTTTTCTCTCCTGTGTAGTTTAGCTGGGGTGTAGCATAAAGTTGTATGAGGCCCTTTGCTCATGTTGTGTTTTTGTTAAAACACCTCTTTGAAGTGTGAGATGTTTCCCTTTGATGCACCTGAAGCTGTGGTTTAAACTGTGTTCCCTACTATCCAGCAAAGTGTTTTCAAAAGGCTATAGGTAGTCTCTGTAGAGGGCTTAATCTTTCAGAGCTCCTGGGTTTTGTATAATTAATTAAGTGCTTATTGAATCGGAATAAAGACATCCGTCACTGAGCTTGCAGCCTACAGCTTGGAGTGCTCCAAGGGCATGGCAGAGACTTGAGTCCAAGTTGCATCTCAGATGTAGTGAATAACAAATTGGGTACACTATGGAATAGTTTCAGAGGAAAAGATGGTAGATACCTAAATCACTCTCTCTCACAATTTCTTGAAGTTAGGAATTTGGGAGCAGATCAGCCAAAGGAATGAAAATGAGCCAAAGTATGTTACTCATTGACTACTGCAGCAGTAGCAAAGATAAAATCTCTGAAAATCCTATCAGGTGCCATCTCAGTGCTCTATTGTGCATTTATTAAATGCTGACAGCCATTAACACTAAGGCTTGCTCATGGAGTTGGATTTTGTTAACAAAGCCTGGTGTCAGTAGACTAAGGAGGTATTACCTTTTGTGTCAATACGATAATCTGATGAATTAACCTCAAGGCAAAATGTAATAATGTTCTTAGTCCAGTTTCTTATGGTAGGAGATTTGTTACTACAGAAAGTGTTGCAAAAGAAGATAAATCAATGGCAATCCTGGCAGGTGCTCCAGGAGAAATCTGCAGGCTGAATACCTGCTGTCTTCTCCCTTTCTTTTAGAGTCAAAACAAACTGTATAGGTCTGGAAAGTGGAGACCATTCATTTGAGGACAGATAAAAATTGTAATGATACAATCTGTATTGAGGCTAAATGGAGACTTGAGGGATGACAATTTTGTGCAGGCCTGAGGACCTTGATGGCATTGACTAAGATTTCTAGCCACCAGACCAGTAGAAGGAAATTGAAGTGTGTGTTTTCTCTCATTGGAGAATTATTTTCTCATTCTTTTTCTACAGTTAAAGAGTTTGTATGGGAAACCATGAACTTGCATTCTCAGAGAGATCTTCCTGTGTAGCCATGTAGTTTTGAAGGTCCTCCTTCATGTGCTCTTCTAAGTTACTGCATTTGCTCATCAAGAGATACTGTTTTTTTTAAAGGTCATGTTCAAAGGGGGAATACAGAAAAGGAAAGAAAAAATATAGTTTAATAGATTGGAGACTAGTGCAGAACTAATCTTCAAGGGGTATATTAGCTATTTGGTATATTAGAAAATTTATTCATTGGGTCTGCCTATGCAATCAAGACCATAGCATCTTTGATGGCTGCGATGGATTAGCATTGTTATTATAGCTGATGGGACCTGAATAGGTTATTATCCACTAAAAGTAATATTGCAAAAGTTCAAAGAAAGTAAATACAGTGCTGTATATATGTCTGAATTCATTTCCTCAAACCTATTTAAAATTACCAAAACCACATTGTAATAGTCTCCAAGTTAGGTTAGTTTATCCATTTCAGCAATATTCCAAAAATGTCAGATAATGAGACACTGATTAGATTCAAAACAACCCCAGAAGTGAAGGCATCTAAAAGCTATTTCAGAAAGCAGAGTTAGAAACATAATTACAAAAGAGACTAATGAAGGGCACCTCCTCAATTTCCCAGTGGCCCCTGCTAAGAAATTAAATCAAGCTTGTTGCAGATAAGCATGACTGAACTGTTGGAGATGAGGGAAAGAAAAGATTAAAGTGTCATCTTCTAAACAATAAATACATAATAAACTGAAAATAAATAAATAATAAAAAAAAGTAAATGCCATTATAATGACAAGAAAAGAGAAACCTAATGGCTTATGGAAGAGCCAGCTATTAGAAATGTTGTTACTAGAAAGTTAGTCATGAGTTGATTTTGGAGAAATTAGTTCCAAATTTTGGAACTTTTTATGGAAGTAGTTGTCCTTCGTATTCTTCCCTGTGCTCGCCAAAGAAAAAAAATAAGTATTGAAGGTGCTTTTTAAACCTTTTAAAACTCTCTGCCAGAGAAAAAAGATGAGATATCTCTATGGATGGCTAGGGGCCCAGTACAGCACCCATCAAAAGAAATAGTTTCCTTGGTGTCTTAGTTTCTGAAGGCACTCCAGGAGAACAGGCCCCCTCGGACCTTGGGAAGCCTGCAAATGAGAGGTGGGACATGAGGTACGCGTGGGATGAATCTGCATTTGAAATCTGGCCTCAGATTTCTTTAAGCCTCAGGCAGAAAGATCTGTATAACCAAGAGAAGCTTGGTTACAATATTCTTTGTGCAGGTGGGAGAGCAGTGGTGATTCAGAATACAAAACACCACCCACCTTCATGTTCCAGAATGGTCCTGCTTTATGGAAATTGAAAAGGAGGCTGGGAACTGAGAAAGTATCACATAAAAAAAAAAATCAAACAAGTATATATTTTAATCAAGAAAGCAAAATAACCTGATTTTTAGAGTGTGATTTACTGAGATTACCTCAATCATTTGTTTACTACAGCTGCTTGGGATCATATCAGGGTCCAAACAGCTTCTGCAATCGGGTTATCTTGACCTACTGTGATAATTAAAAAGTATAAAATAGAAGGCAAGGGATGGAGCTTAAGGCTTTTCAAGTATTCAACTACTAGTTTGCATTTTTTTTTTGTTTTTTTTTTTTGTTTTTTTCCTGACAGTCCTTATCTGAGAGAGTATCCTCTCAGGAAGAACAGTTATCAGCAAGAATTTTAAAACTTTTCAAAACTCATTTTAATCAACAACAACAATCAGGTAAGTTCTTGATCTGGCCTAGAGTTGGAAAATACAAGTGGTTTAAAGCAATGTTTGCATCTTCCTAGCTTGTCCAAATATAAGTCATGAATCATGATGGTACAACATAGCAACTGTTACTGAAGAACCTCTGTTTTACTGACATAAACCTGAATAAGCTATTGAGAAAGTAACAGTTCTCAAGCTGATAGTATTTATAGTGTCTATATAGCCTGTGCTTTAGCTCATTCACCTTGGTGGACTTGTTGAGAAGCAGAAATGAATATTTCAAGATGTTTCCTGTGGAAAAAGTCTACTTATTGCAGCAAGGTAGAAGCATCAAGTGTCAGAGGCCTTCAAAGTTTTTGCATTATTGTAAGGACGCATATTTGCTTCCAGATGCCTTTTCTCAGGAATGAGTTTTTCCCTAGGAAAGCATACCCAGCCTTCTCTCATCAAAGATCCATGTACCACCACAAAGGTACTGGGAGATGGGAACAGACTCATATGCTGCCCTGGGACTTCAATCCCAGGCTTCTTTCAGCCCAAGAACAGACGGGATCTCCTTCTACTCTGGTATTCAGATCTTTGTCAAGGTAAGCAATTAATAGTGGGTATTTCTGTTTCAGATCTTTGCACTGGCTTTGATTTGAATTCAAGCCAGAACTCAGGGTGATACCCTCTGAATTTACAAACTATCCTTCTGTTTCTCCTTGTTTGTCTAATAAAACGCTGTGACACCTACAATATTATTTGCTCCATATGGCTAATTTTTACACTGGAGATCTATGTCTGAGGTTAACTACATCATAATCCTGTTGAAGGGTATTGCTGGGTATCTTAATTAAGGCCGATGAACATAAATGGGCAAGTAAATGTCATTCTTTAAGGCATTAGTCCTTTTGTTAATGGAAAATTTAATGCACTAATAGATGAGAGACATACTATTTTGTGTTTAACAAAAGACACTTTTCATGAAAATCCACATGAGGGTCTGTATAAATATTAATTTACCAAATGCATTTACTTTATGTAGCTGCTCACAGGCTCTGTGCCTGAACTGACAAGTGAGTTTGAAAGACAGAAGTACAAAATAAGGCTGTAAAGTTTACTCCAAGGCATCAAAGTGCATTAAAAGACATTTTAAATAGATTTCCACTGACTTGCAAAGCATAAGGAACAAGTTGAAGATACTGGGAGAGATGAAGACAGAAAGATAGTCAGTGTTTTCTCATCTTCAAATGTACTCTGTAGGTTGGGATCCTCTAGAAAGGCCTGGCAAAATAAAACAGAATGCAAGAAATTAGGTTAGAATCATCAAGACAAACATCTGAATGAATAAGCAATGATGACTATACTGTTTTTGAAGAAAAGCAGAGACTACATGCCAGATCTGTGGATGGTCTCTGAAATGAAAAGGATGAGAACTGGCAAGGGAAATATATCAAAAGCTATTGTCAGATTAATGGAAACTCAGATAGGATGAAGTCATGGGTGAATAAGCAAGGAATCGAGATCTGATTTTGAATAATTGATCTCTTCTGTGAGAAGCTAAGTCAAATTTTTCCTAGCAAATCAACAAAGACTGATCCTGAATGGAAATTAAAGAGGAAAAAGGTACTAAGAGATGTACCGGAGAGCTGAAGAAATTGCTGGGGATGTCTGAGGAAATACAGCAGTGATGAGTAGAACTAGCTCTGTTAGTTACAGGTGCACAGTTCCTAGCAAAACCATGGTGCTTGGGGGCATAATGTTGATGTTACCAATACATAGGAATACATGAATCGTGCTGGTGTAATATTAACACAAAGAAATTCTGGGCCTCAAAAGACTTTCAGGCAAAAGCTCACCCAGTCTTCTATGAAAAAGGACAAGAATTTGCATGTACCTACTGCTAGCATCAAGCGAAAAACTTAGGTGCTTAGCAGCATATGAGCTTTTCCCTCTCTGTTCCTACCTGATTTAGTTATTCTGTTACCCTTTATGTATGTGCACCTGAAACTGCATCCAACAAAGTTTGATTTCAGTGGTTAGGGAATTTCTTCACCCTGCTTAGACACCCAAAAGTTCCACATTCCTGCCACTTCTCAAAACAATTTGTATCTCAGAAACAGATGCTATAAAACATTTATTGTGATCCTAGGAGATCTGTATCTAGTGTCCTAGTGCATGTTACAAGAAAATATTTGCAGAGCTAGCTCATTCATTCCCACAGAAAGCATCAAAGGCTTAAAGGAATTTTTCAAAATAGGAATAAATGTATGTTGGGATAATTCCAATGGTCACGTATTTCAGGAGCCTGTCTAAACTATAATGTTCTCATATGAAATCCCATATCAAAAGTCTTCAATCATCTTTACAATAATTCTCTCTATTGATGTTATGCTGTGGCAATGTAGAAAAGCTATTGTCAGATTCAAATATTTCTAATTTTTGACCGTATTTCAACAAATTATATTGGTCTCTGCATGTGTCTGTTTCCTTCATCCAAGAAGGAAGCTATATAGTTGTGCAAACAAAAACCATCTAGTATATCCATTAAACATTATCCATTTTCATAACACTTTCTTACAGTATTCAAGCTACATAAACATCCAAATGTTTCCTGAATTGGAATATGCAGCTGTGTGTTTTATGGCTGGTTCAAATGTGAGTTAAATTACAGGGCAGATTATCTTATCACCACTTTGAGAGCTGTAATGAATGAATCTCCATGTTAAAGTCCTTTTTTTTCCTTTACATTTAGTTGGATTTTTCTCTGGATGTCACATTGTTACATATAATGCATAGCACTTCAAAGCTTTACAGAACCAAAGTGTTTCTGGGAGTATTAGGGTGCAGTTTCATAACCAGCTTCATCATTTTAAGGGGTTATCTGATTTCTTTTCTTCCTCCAGCTGTGACCTCTGTCCTGCTTCTGAGTGAGCATTAGCATTCATGCAGTTCTGCATGTAACTCCAAAAATTAAATTTGACTGGTGAAATGAGTGAGCATGTAACTATGTGGAACTTGGATCAAGAGGATGGATGGGGTGGTCCCTCTTGGCAACAGTCCAGTCTTATCACTATTTTCTGAGACAAGTTTGGGATAACCTTTCTATGCTAATCCACATAAATGGATTTGTGGTTCACATCTGGCTGCACCATGTGGCCACCTTTGGACCCAAGAAAGCATTTTTAGAAGGTTTTCTAGGCTTTCTGGGAGGCAGAACCTGAAAATAGGAGTCTTTGTTGGGGCTTCTATTCTAATCCTGTGCGTCAAGTGCCATTTAAAGCTGGATTCTAGAGACTTCTCAACTACCAGCCATGGAATGGGAAAATTTCAGATGGAGATCCCATATGAAACTTCACTTTTAAAATATAGTAGATGAAAAGCCTTTGTTAAGTCTCTCTTTTTTGAAAGAAAAAATCCCTTACAAAAATTTATGTTTTGACATCTCTGTCAAAAGCATAAATCCAGTGTCATGGTACTTTTCTTGAGGGTTACTTCTCCATAAAGAGCAAGAAAGACTGTCTAGGGAAGCTGTCGCTTCTCTTGTTTCCAGAGCTGCATATGACAAAACAAAGCTTTAATGTAACTACTAACAACTGTGCTATCACTCAGTCTTGGCACCTCCTGACATCCTGACTCCCTTTCTAGCTTCCTTTCATCTTATTGTCCTTAGGTACCTATCACCACAATAACACTTACTGCACTCTAAAAGAAGAATTTAGACTGACTGTCATGTTTCTTTCTTTCATTTCTTTTTACTTTTCAAATTTAAATAATCTAAATGTAGTGTTTTCAAATCATTTGTATCTAGATCTTTGGGGACATTCAAAACCCGTCTGTGGACCACCAGGAAAAATAACAATGTCTGCTGGAATGGATTCTACCAAGCTAAACTAAAAAACCAAAAGTGAGTTAACATTTAGATTTGCCAAAATATTTAGTCACTTGTAATGTAGATTATATGGGTATAATCTCTCATGTTAGAGCAATTAGTCAAGTTGTAAAAGAAGTCTGAAAAATAAGGAGACTTTGCCTCAACACATATATTTCGGCCTGTAGATATTAATATTTGTCTTCAATAATTCATGACTCATGTTCATCATTGTTGGATCACAATGTTTTTTGACACTGTCCCTCTCCCTGGTGAGTCAAGAATGAATGGAACAAAAATCATTTATGGAGGATGAGTGATTTTTGTGCCATGGCACATGGGAGCTGCTGCTAGAGAAGAGAATCTATAAGGAGTGTCAGGAAGAAACTGTTCTCAGCCCAGTGTTTAGAAGCTCAGTGTGTAATTTGATTGCTAGTTTCCATGATGATTTATCAGAGCTAAAAGATTATACTTAGGGGTAAGGAACAACAGTTATTCTTCAGAGAGACATCCTCAGTAATGTTTTTACACACTATAATTCTTATCTTTGTCTATTTTGGGTTATGGAAACACACGTCTGGGTGCAGTGAGGGGCTGATGTGGTGCTGCTGTCTGCAACCATTCCCCATGGCCACCAGTGCGAAGGGGCAACCTTCTGCTGCCAAGTCCCCAAGGTGCTCCTAGGCCAAAACTTGGGTCACAAGAGGAAATCTATTCTTACTAATAGCCAGGTAGCGAGCATTTGGGTTTGAGAATGAGTATCCCAGGAGCAAGATAACATTATTTTCTCCTGTCCTCTTCCAGAGCTCTGTCCCTCTCTGTCTCCTGGATTGCTTCAGATTAGCACAAACTCTATAATCCTTATCAGTAAACTAAGGATGCCTGTAATGTGGATACCAAAGAATCCAGCTGCTATGTTAAAAAAAAAAAAAAATAAAAATAAAATTAGTTTTAAACCAGTTATATTCTTTTGAGTGGCTGTGGGGCAATTTTAGTAAACTTTGTGGTATATTCTACTATTACTTTTGTGAAAAACAGATATGGTTTGCTTTACCCAGTCATCTTTGCATTTTCAGAGGCTGCACTGGCTCACTTTACACGTTTTCTCTGATGCCGTCAGGACTGAGGGAAATTTTCTGTTCTAGAAAAGCAGAATTGAAGGGAATTAAGTAATCTCTAGCTGTTGGCAGAGTGGAATGAAGGGCTTTTCAAGGAGCATCAGCACATGAATAGAATTACAGTGGAGGCACTGGTGGAAGACCAGTGACCAAACAATTTTTAGCCAGTATCAGCCAAGGAAAGCAGAAGCTGGGAAAGCAGCATGATGGCAACTCAAAATGAAAGAATTTTTCATTTAAATATATCAGGATTTCTGGACATTACAGAGTGGGAGATAAAATTCTTGGAGAAGGCTTATGGAGGAAAGGAGTGTTAAGAGACATTTTTGCCTTTTATTTTACCTAAAAATAAAATATTCTAAATGAGTAATAGTTGGAAAAGTTTGTCTAATGCTATTGCACATATATGCTGTATTAATTTCAAGAGAGAGTTTCTAAATAGATAGTTTCTTCTGAAGAAACCTGGAAGTCCTGGTGAGAGGCAGGGCTTTGGATTTAGAAGGCATTTGTGGGAAACAGTGATTGCCTAAGGCCTTAACTGCGATGGTGCCCTTGCCAGAGGAATGACGATGCTAAAAAGTGCATGCTTTAAAGAATCCTAGCCCTCTTTTTAAATCCTGTCTCTCTCTACTGTGCAAAGGTGTTCTCAGGCTGCATAACATCCAGTTTTGAAAAAAAAGATTCTCAAATCTTTTAAATGACTCACATTTCTGATTTTTACCTTACCGTTGACCTTTAACTTGTGAACTAAGCTACTCGTACGCTAGCTAATAACGCCTGACATCAGTCATGCATTCTAAATTAAAGATAGTAAAAATCCGTGCTACAGTAGAAGTCTGTAGGTTCAACTGTGTACTCTCTTAAGAGGTTGTAAGTCAGCTTAAAATACACCTTCCAAATGCAGTGTCAGTCTGAGTGCCAAATTCACTATTTTCAAGCATGGTCAAACTGGGAAACTTTGTCAAGCTCCCTTAAAGCATATAGGTAAATTTTCAAAAAACATAAAATTAGAAGTGACTGGAATATTTACTCAACCCTTAAACAGAGCTAATTAAAAAGCTTTAAGACTGAAGCTGTCATGAAGTTTTATCTGCCTTAATTTTAATGTCCCAGTATAGGGACATACTTTTCCATATTGTAGATACAGGTACCTTATAAAGCAATTTAAACCATCACACAATCTGTACCAAATCCAGACAGAATGACTTCCTTTCTGAAAATGCTGCTCTCTTCCCTGAGCATAAAGGAAACATAAAAGGCAAGCTTATATTACACAACATCTGAGATGACAAATTGAGGTGATATGAACACCATCAAGAATGTCACCAAAATTTTCAAAGTTTGCGATACGGATTTCATTTTTTTATAAACTATGAATAATCCCTCCGATTAATGACTCAGATTCTGGGTGAACATTCAGAGCTAGTTTTTTTTGTAGGTGCTCAAATTCTCTGAAAGTCAACAGGACTTAAATGAAAAATGCTTTTCAAATCTGTACCTTTATACTTGAAATTAGTATAATCAATCCTTCTTCCCATTTTTTTCTCTGACCTGTCAATGCAGGTGTAGGTTTCCTGGATCAGTCTGTTCCTTATTATTGCTATGAACAGCACATAAAATAACAGTACTTTATTTTTTTCTCTAGAAACTTTTTGTAATGTAATTGATAAATAGTGCTAGCAATAAAATGTATTATGTATTTTTATGGTATATTTATTAGCTTAAATATGTTGTTGTACAACCTGCAATCCACCCATTTTAATGTGTCCTTGTATAGCATAGAAAGTAATAGGTATGTATAAAGATTGCTATATAGTGCAGGAAAATATGCCACAGAAAAATTATGAGTCCACAAAATTTCCTGTGCAATTGATCTTATAACCCCTCTGCCCTTCTCCCCCATTCACCCCATCATTTTGGGTTATATGTTATATGTCATCTGACTTTTCAGTTAAGATCTTTAAAAAGAGTGTGTAGGAGGGGACAAATGTAGAAATATTTAACACTTTTTAAAGCATTTTTAGGTAGGCTACTTTATTTACTGGTGTGTTTTCAAACACAGTAAAGGTTAAGAATACTATGGAGAACATGCCACATAATCTCTCCCCTCCTAGCACCATAAAAAGAAATAATTTTTCACTGCATTTTTCTCTTTTTATTTTCTTATTATTTGGAAAGTCAAAGGCCTTTTTAAAATAACATCTTAAGAACTTATTTGCAGATCCAGATCTGAGAGGTCTTAGCAAGGAATCAAGTTATGAATGTATGCAAGAGGCTTTATTGTAAAAATGCTAACAGCCCTGAGCCAAGATGCACAAGATAAATATTGAAACTGTGCTTCCTAGGATCTGCAGCTTCTAACAGGGCAAGGAAAAAGGCATTTCCTAAGCTTGCTCACTCTTGCAGCCACACTATATATAAAGCAACAAATATGTTTGTGCTCCTTTTTCCAGCTGTAACAGACAACATTTTATACCTTGCTGATCATTAATCATGAGGCACCTAGTGTAGATCTCGCATAAAAAGAAGTCATAGGATATATCCACATAGCTTAGAAACTCAAGATGGTGTTTGTACATTCTGTGAGTAATGTCATGGCACAATAGATGATGCTATTTCCTATTGGCATTAGAACTCACCAGAGCAGTATTTGCTCCTGTCTTCTCCCACAGATTAGGACTCTGAATTATGACCTAGGTAAAGATCTCAGGAAGATTCCCCTGGTCTCCTTATACTTTTCATCTGTCAATTTATCTCTCAATGGACAAGAGGGATTTTTCTCTTCTGTGAAAGAGAACTGCGTACTTTCTGGATTGACCAAAAATCTCAGCCCTGTCCTATTGAAATCCGCTTCTGTGTGAAGTTTATCATCTCTCTGAGATCTAATATATGTGAGAAAGATCCTGACCAGCCTGTGTCATGATGCGATCAATGAGAGATCGCAAAGTTGACAGGAGACAAGGTGCTGAAGTCCAGCACTGCTTGCCCTTTTTTTTTTTAATGCTATATCTTTGTACTGTCTTCTCTTCCCAATTCAGCAGCTGTTTTGCCCTGTGTAAGCAGTTACATACGCTGTATCTGCTTCCCTTCCTCCCTCAAGACCTGAGGATTTTGCAGCAACAGCTCTGGGTCTACAGTAATGGGTGGTAGGAGCTTCCAGACTCGTTTCCCTTAAGTCAGTGGATTCTTGCCAGCATGTGCACTGCAAATGCCTACAGCATATGGAAGTTGATTCCCCATTTCAGCCAGGAGCATTTTGTTTTGTATGCCTGAATTTCCTTGGCTTTTCTCAGATTGTGTAATTCCTGCTCATCTGCAGCTGAATTGCAAGGGGGAGGGATAGTTGCTTGTAAACAAGTGCTCCAAAAGAACTTTTGAACTTTTCCTCTTCTGTTACTCTGCTTAATTTTTTGGTGCAATTACATAGGTGCAGGGTGACCTTTTCACTTGCATGAAGTTAGGTGGAAAAGGGGAATTAATCTATATATAACACTGGAATCTATTTCCTATTTCCTGGCTCAATTCTTGGCTCTTTTTCACTAGCAAAAACATTCTCCTTTCAAAAGTGAAGCAGTCTGAAAACAGAGCCTCGAAAGCACAAACATAAAAAACAAATGTAAAACTGGAGGCTTTTTATAGTTTCCCTGCGTATCATATTGAATCTATGAATATCATCCCTTCAGCTGTTTCAGGTACCTCTTTTATTCTTCACACTCTTGTATGGTCAATAAATAACTACAGCAGGTAGAAAGAGATGCAGGGGCATATAATAAAAATGAAAAAAGCTGCTTACCTGGGGACTAGACTACCACCTCTGTTGGACTGTAGGGACCCCTCCTTCTCTGATACTTCATATGGCTTTTGTGAAAGGGTGGATGGAGGCAGCCTGTGACACAGCAAAGGGTCTGAAATGCATCCAAGTCACCTCCAGTGAATAACCTGCTGGGCACTCCAGTGAGCTAATGAATCATTTGTGAGGTTTGGGAACCTGAAAGCCTGGATCAATATATAAACATTTACTAGCCTTAGGATTGAAGTTGCTGCCTGAGGAAGTGTCTTCATTAGTGTATTATAATCAGTGTTGTGCTTTTGGTGTGAAGCTCCTGATCGCTCCTATTTATCACGTAGGAGTGTCTCAGTGTGTCTCAGAGCCCAGAAAATGAGTTTTATTTGGATGAAAGTAGACTAGAAGATCCAGCTAATCTGGAAGTAACATGGAAACTCATCTAATGTGCTCCAGCCCATAATGAGCATTCAGTTCAGGTCTAGTCTAGACTAGAGCTTGTCTGGAGCAACTTCCCCCTTTGCTCCTAGCAGGCTGTCCTACCTTTCAACATATATAATATATCCTAGTAAAGTTTAGACTAATGTCCTATTTGCAGAATCTGTGTCTCATTTTAAAAAGAAGAAGAAAAACTCCAATAGAACAGATAAAAAAACAAAACACCAGATGTTATAATTAGATTTTGTTCTGGGATCCCCTGCTGGGATCCCCTTTGTTTATCCCATCACTTTTTTTGTTCAGAGGCTCCACTGATACAATTAGAGCTCAAAGCACAGCACCTTAAGATCTTCTAATTCTGCCAAGCATGAAATATTTGAAATTTTCTGAACTTCTCTCTTTTTTTTTTCAGCATCTCATGAAGTTCCTACTCCCCATCTTATTTTCTAGGTGAGCCCTATATTTAACTGCACATTCTTGATGAGTTGTGCAACCTACTTCTCTATGCAATTTGCTCTCTATTTGCTCAACCTATCTCGCTATGCATTATTTGCTTTA
Source organism: Tinamus guttatus (assembly GCF_000705375.1). The sequence goes on along the minus strand of NW_010584967.1, from coordinate 31,244 downwards.
TTTAATGATAATCTCCAGTATTTTTACCACTGTTTCTTAGTTTGTTTATTGCAAGAGGCAGCCTCCTATCTCCTTTGCTATTGGTAGGCAAAGTCAATTTATTCCAAAAGCAACGAATGTTGGAAAAGGAAGCTGAATGTTTAATTACAATGTCCCTTTCATTAGATGTGGGGTCACTTGATGTGCAAGCAGCAAAACCTCCCCTATTCTCAGCATGTAGGGCAAGATGTGCCAGCTTGTGAAGAAGCTGGCAGTTCATAGCGAAGTCATTGTTTTACTAAAGTCCATCAGAAACGCTATCTGTTTCTTGAGAAAATATTTTTTGGGGCTTTTCCTGAAAAGCAGGATGTTTTCTTTGTTTAACCTTAGGGGATATCCCAGAAATAAAATTCTTTTATTAAAGCAATTTAAAAGCTGTATTTTCCAGTTTGGAAACATGCTCATTTCATCTGCCTTTCTGAAATGTGCAGGAGTTGATTAACAAAACATGAATATTCCCTGCAGCAACATTTTGAAAACCCAAAGGGCTCTATTCTCCCAACTTACATACATTTTACATACCACGTGTTTTATGTTTTTTATTTATCTGTTAAACATACCCTCTATGATGTTAATTGTAATGTTGACTTGCATCAAGCTCTCAGATCTCTTAACTATGTAAATGTGCTTGAAATATGATGATATTTTTGTTTGTGTTGCATAGTTCAAACTTGCAGCTGGAGGTCGCCAGAACTCAGCACCACCATGGGCTCCTGTACTAGAGTGACTTGCTTGGAGACACGTGCAGGTTATTGGGGAGAGAATCCACATCTTTGGGATTTGGGGGAGAGAGAGCAAAGTGTGTGGTTTTTTAATCACAAGTCAAGATAACACTGTGTGGCATCACTACTCATTTCAGGTAAAACTTTGGCCCTGTTGATACCATAGAAAAGGGACTATTACAATGTACGGTAGCCACTATGTCAAAAGTTATTTTACTTCAGATACCATGCAGGAAATATAGTCAAAATTGTACAATCAAGAACAATGAATTAATAAATAACTTTCCTGTAAGGAAATTCTTTCACCCATCTGTGTTTTTAATTTAATGAGTATATATGCGTAGAACTATATATGATGCATTTGGTATTAACAAATATATGCTATTAAATATTTATGCAATTCCTGTAAAGGTTATAAATGCATCTTAAAATGCTAAGAACCCCAAAGCCTGTGGTGCTATGCTTAGGAACTCGTCTCAGTTGAGACTGTGATGGCTCTGTGTGTCTTTGAAATTGATACGCTCTTCAAAGGACAAAGAAATACTTTAAAAGGTTTTTCTTCCCTTTCAGCTTAGAGCTATGTTTTGACATGAACTCAATTTTGAGTCAAGGGAATGTTCTGAATTTTTAAATGTTAACCTAAATACTACACCGTGTCTGTAAAACAGATGCCCACTGCACACAGGGCTGTTTTCCTGCTTATGGCTGATCTTTTCTACAACAAATTTCAGACCGTGGTGGAAGACTTATAAATGAAGGTCATATCTCTCCACTAAAACTGCAAAGTAAAATGGCAATAAATACAGGATCTTGATAGCTGAAATCAAGTCGTCTTTCTCTCTCCCTCACTCATTTTGTCTGCATGTATCATCACTATAAAAGCTAAAATTTTTCTGAAGAAATACCTGATTTTTGATGCTTCTGTTTCTTGATTTTTGTTTTAATCCAAGGTATTTCCAATGCAAGATATTTCAGAGAGTGAACCAGACAGTTTAAACAAATTTACACTCCAAAGTAATGATCTGGAACTATCCAGAGCCTTTGTACACCTTGGATCCAATCTGTTTCATTCCCATAACCTCCAAGTTGTGGTTGATGCTTCCCTGGCAGGAGCATGGGCTGTGCTCTCTGCAGGGCCTCTGTGTTGACACACACTAATTTTGATGCTCTCTATTGCCGTGAAGTCTGTGCGCTGAGATGGATCTTGCTCTTCACTGAGTTCAGTGAAAAAAGTAATTATTATAAACTGTGTTTTGACCTTCTGAAATGCATTTTTTCCCTCAGAATAAGACAAAACCTATCACTGTGTTTCAAGGCAATTTCCAAAAGTTGTCCCAGGCCTCCTGGATGTTGCTGGATGCTGGCACCCCGATTCTCCATCCAAAGGACTGATAAAACTGAACTGGCAAATGGAAGACGACCAGGCAGATTCCCTTAGGAATCTGTTAGCCTTGAACTGTCTCTGAAAGTGCTTTGATTTATTGAGATAGCAGATACTTGAAGAGAAACTCTTTTTAATCACAATTTTACAATCTCTACATATTCTTCTAAGTAGGTCAGCCTTCAAATCTTAAAGGAATTTCTTGAAAGAATATATATAACTATAAAGAAAGTGAAGAGGCTATGTGAGAAGCACAGTGAGAGTGTCTTTTTGGTGCTGCTCAGGATAAACTTTGGACAAGCACATATTAAGCCTGGCAGTTTGCTGGATGTGATCAGAGCCTGTGACACACATAAGTAGTTGGGTACAGATTAAAAACTCTGCATGGAAAGCTACCTACATGCTAGTGCGGTTTATCAGAATATAAGTAACAGACCTTGTCCTGAATTCTCTGGATTTCTTTCAATCAGCACTTCCCATTGAAGTCAGTGGAGTTACACTGATGGACCATTAGTCTATTTTTTAATTTAAATTACTGCAAGTTTGCAAACAGTTTTTACAGTTGATTTTTCCTCGCTTGCTTGGTAGAGTATTTGGAGCATTTCTCTGACTCTGTGAAGAGCCTGAAAGACATGGAAAACTTAAAGGATACTGTGGCTCCATTCCACATTTGGGAAACATGGATTTCTCCCTAGCAGGATCTTGCACCGTGTGCCTTTTTCCATCACTTCTGATGCCAAGATGTGTAACGGTCTGGTGACCTGCTGTTGGAGGACAAATGGAAGATTCAGCTCCCCCACTGACACCTTTTGTGCCGAAACCAGTGAACTGTTTCTCTCTTCCCAAAACCCTGCTGTGTGTGACTTTCAGAAAGTGCATTGGATATACACTGAAACTGGGCTAATTCGGAGAACCTCTGCTATAGTCTATCCAGACGCTGCTGATGGAAGAGCACAGTGTTCAGCTTTTCAAAGACTAAGTGTTCCAGCTCAGCACTTTCCCCTGAAATTATTCCTAGTAGACCAAAGTTACTAATTCCACTTTCTGCCAGGTCTGCAAGCTAATGGAGATGCAGATAACCCTCATTCACTGACAGCAAAATCGCAAGCTAAAATTCAGTGCTAATATTCTTAACACAGTAGTCTGAGATTTGAAAAAATCAGACCATTTTTTTTCAGATGAAAAACTCTACCTTTTGTTTGTCTTTATTCTACAGTATTTGCTACACATCCCTATTCCTGTTTTTCCAGTTTACAGTAAACTGAAATAACATTATTAACCTAGCTGTATAATTTTAAGTATTAAGCCTAGTAAACATAGAATCTTAATGCCTCTCCTAAAGAACCACTAATGAGGTTATCACAATGCTTAAATTACATCATTAAAAAAAACCACGATAATAAATAAGTGGAAGCATTGCTGGCACTGCAGAGACCCCTGAGGATTCACTGATGTGCCAATGAATAGCTTGTCAATCTCTAGCTGATGTCTTTTCATTAAAAATAAATATCTACACTTCTGTACCACAACCACTGAAAAATGCCATGAAATGTTAACTTCATAGTAGATCCAGGTAGTTCTTTTAAAAGCAAGTAAATTATAAACTAAAGTATTGTTTTCTTTGCTAGGGTCTGAAGCATTTAATGCCCAAAGGAATTATGTGAATTTGCAGCCTAAATCTGTGGACTCCGAAAGCACTAAAACAAATCATACCTGATTCCCTTGGTCAGAAGCAGTTTTCTCCATTATGGTGCTGAGCGCTCTGTTTGCTACTGTAACTCTAAAGAACTTTTTACTGCCTCTAGCAGAAGAACTTTGACTGCTGCTTACAGCTGCAGAGAAGCACAAAGGAGGACAAGTCACAGATACCATGGAAATAATGAGAAATTAAGGCTATTTTTGTATTACATTGATGTTAGAATGATTTGATAGTTTTGTAACTTCTCTTAATTCTAGTTCTTCAGCATGAAAAGATTCACTCCTGTTTACAGAAGAAAACTGTGTTAAGGATCTTATTAAAACATCAGCTGGTAAGTTATCTTCTTCCTCTACCAAGATCTCTACTTCAGCCCAGTAAGTATGTTTTGATTTTCTGTAACAATAAAGCGGGGCTTGGAAGAAGAAGAAATAAGAGGAGAAGCTCCTCATTGAAAGAGGAAGAGAAACTAAAAAGATAGGATGAGAAGAGGAATAACAGGAAAAAGAGAATAAGGAAATCATGAAAAACAATCAAGGAAGGGTGACTGAACTTGTCATTTGACTCCAAAAATTCATTTATCCACTTTATTTCATTCAAGTATAGAAAATTTGCATGAAATGCCAGTATGTAAAAAAACCAAAACCCAAATCTTAGGGCTGTTGGGCAAAATGAGGATCTGTAGTTCCGCAAAACTTGCAAGCACTGAAAAAAACTGAGACGAGCATTTTATTATTATTATTTTAATTATCCTTTTATTTTGAGTTATATATGTATGTATCAAGATAATGAATGATTTCATGTCCAGTTTTTAGAAAGTACTCTGCATTTAATGCCAGTAGAATAGAGGACAACATGAGTCTAATAAGTGCTAAGCAAAACATTCCAAAATTAGATGTCAAAGTGTGAAGACTGAGGATATTGAAAAAAGACTCTAAGTATCTTAAACTCTTTTAATAATCTTAATAATTACAAGGTAGTCTGATGTGTTTATGTATTCTTTTTTGCTCTATACAACACAATTCTGGCTATCTGTTACATATTGCATCATACGTTATCTTTAAAAACACTGGGGACCATGGAGGCATGAATTATTCAAGTGAAATCTTTATAAATAGACATTTGAAGATGTTGCTTTTTTCATATTTGTAATCTTTCTGTAAAAGGAGCATTTTTTTCTTTTCATTCTGTTGTCTTAAAGAAAAGTTTCAGTATGGAAGGGAAAGAAAAATCTAACAATAATTAGCAAAGTAAACCTAATGGAAGAAAAAACAGGGCTTTATTGCTAATGCAGGAATTCCCCAGTGTATCTAATTAAATGCACTTCCAAAGAACATTCTGAAGTGTTCTGGATACTGTATGGCTTTGTAACTTTACATTGCCAACCTAGCAAAAGACCCTCTAAGTTAACTCTGATAAGTCCCTACTGCTTTCTTGCATTCCAGTTCCAACAAAATTCAGTTAAATATTCCTTCTGGAACAAATTAAAGTATAAAACTTGACAAGCCTTCCACTTGGAAAGTTTGACAGAAAATCTCTTGTATTTCTGGGCAAAATTTCTGTCCAAAGATAATCTGTTTTGTTCACAAGGACCAAACATGCAGACTAGTACGAGGTTCTTTCCTCAAACTTGGCAGTAAGTAGCTAAGCACTGTTACTCCTGTGCTACAACACTAATTATGATGAATGTACAGAATTAATTTTAATGAATACAGAATTCTGTAGGAGTCCCTTAACCTAATTTAATTTAATTTTAATTGATATACTTTTCAAAACTGTATAATTTGTGGTTGAATCCCCAATACAACCATTTTTATGTACTTGTATAGCAGAGAGAGATCACTTTGCCAATGTTTTACAATACTAAATTTTCACACAGCAGTATTGGAATAGCATATTTTTAAGCAGCTTTTTCTCTCTCAAGTGCTATATAAGATCAATCTCTAAATCACTATTAAAATCAGTCTGCAGTTGTAGAAAGCAAAAAATGTATGAACTAATTTTGCTCTAGTGTGTTCACTTATTCTGTTATTTGCAACTCTGCACATGAAATTTCATAATAATTTTAAAAAGCCAAATAATGTGAATAAAATGTGAATAACAAAGGCAAAGAAAAAGAATTAAAATACTAATGCTCTTGATCCCCACCCTGTCCTTCCTCTTGTTGTTTCCTGGCAAAGTATATCCTTTATAACATGTGTTGCAAATGATCTAAAGTAAAATGCATATTTTCACTTGACAGAAATCTGCACTTTGCAATATGGGCTACTCAGCAGCGACTTCTGTATTTAAACACTCTTATACGTTTGTATTCAAACAAGCAGGTAAATTATGACTAAGTAAGTGTTATGAATTCCAGTTACAGCTGGGGAGCTCTGGGACGGTGTTGCCACCTCGTTCCCAAGCATGGCATAAACTGTTGTAATTAATTGTAGTTAATATTCATTGGCATTCATAGAAGCTGATACCAAACCAGGATCTTTGTGTCCTTCTCATACCTGTGCTCTGTAGGACAAATGTTGTCGATGTGTCTTGATTAGCCATGGAAATAAGAGCATCCCTGTTCAGTGCTAAGGTAACCCATAGATGTGGAGAAGAGGTAAAGTGCTGCTTTTGCTGCAGCGGGGGTGGATGTGCTTGGTCTCACCACATGAGCTCTCTGCTTAGTGTTTCCAAGCCCGGAGATTGGAAATCCCATTTGCTGCAGCTCACTGCTGCTCTAATAAAAGTGCTGCCACTGTCACCCGGCAGCAGCACTAACACGTGATGCCTAGTTCTCCTCCTGCTGATTTCTCTGGAAAAAAAAGCTGAGCAAGGATCTAAAAGTTAGTAGATCTGATCCTCTTTTGTTGCTCCTGGGATTATTTTTAGTAAAATGGGGATAAAAAAAATTCTTGCTCTCAACAGGCTCAATATTTTGCCTCTCTTTCTCTACAAAAATCAGATGAAATAGCTGCCAGTCACAAAACAAACAAACAAACAAACAAAAACCCACAACTGAAACATGAGCAAATGGTGCTTTATTGTTACTGAGTACTAAGCAACCAGCCCATACTCCGACTTCTGAGAGTTCATGTTCTGCAGCTTCTGTCTAGCCCAAGAAATGGTCAGTTTATTTACTCATGTCACTTGTGTTTTTGCTTCCATTTAGCTCTTGTATCTAGTTGTTCTGTTCCACTGTGTTCTCTTTTGGTCAAGAGTAATCTGAAGTGGTTTTTAAGTGAAGTGAATTTATACTATATTTTTTTAAAAAAAGGAAAGAAAAATAAGTAATTACATAATAGTGTTAGTAAAGCCAATGTAAGGCCATTCTTGGTATAAGGCATTATTTCTGACTGAAGAGAGGAGAAATCTAGTTTAAGTCATAGTCTCCTATTAAACAGACAAGAATATACTGTAAATACCGGTTCTGCCCATGCCCTGTTGCAGTGAAGTTCTGGGCCACAAGATGGCTCCAAGCCCATAGCTCAAACCTAATAAATTTTCAGCCTATACATTTGACACAATTTCATTAAATGGCAACTACTGAAATCCACTGCTATTTTAATGTTTAGAAGAACTGTCTAATTAGGCACGATCATGAGCCGATGGTAGATTGCTTGTGTGGTGACTAAACAGAAATGTTTAATCAATGTTTAGATATGACATCCAAGGCAATTAAGACGTGCTTGATGCCATCAAGCTGACAGAGGTTTGTAATTCCTTTGAGCTCGCATGGTGCTCATTTCTCACTCATTAGAGCTCCCACTGTGGGGAGAAATCATCTGCAATATGCTTGGACAGCAGGCGTTCCCCCATGGTGGGATCCTTCCAGCTCCCATACGCATCCACATGGATGTGTACTTAACAGGTAAAACACTTCCAGTCTTAAGTGGCTTCCTCAAAACACATCATGACTCTGGAGTTACCCTAATGATAAATTTGCTCTCAAGATAGACTTGATTTTAGAAACTGTGTGACCTCATCTTTTTCCTTAATTATCTATCTGGCCGTAGATGTCAAGCAACTGGAAACTGCATGTTTTGTTCATCTGGACATTTCTTAGAGTCCAGTCTGTAAGAATTTGAAGCCATGTCAGTTTCCATGTCAACTGAACCCTAAAATGAAATTTGACTGGCATATTGCACTCGATTTCTCATCAAAACTATGAATATTTGACAAAATTATCAAGTATTACTCAAACCTGTTTTAAACATACAAAATTGACGACGCTGGGTCTTGCCTGGTTTCAAAGCTCATTCCAAACTCCTTTCATGGGTTTACAAAGAAATTAACCTCTTGTCTTATTTGTCACGTGAAGAACCAAGATCACTTACAGCCATCAGTAGATTTGAGCTATATAATAATAATATATCAGGAATCTGTGTAAGCTATTAATATATGCCCGAGGCATAATTCTTGCCTTCTGAAAGGAAAGGCTCTTTTTGAAAATATAGTTCCTGATGAATTCAACAGCAGTGGGACTCCAGTGAGGAAGCATAAGGAAAGTTTTCTGTTCTTGGTCACTCCTACTTATTTTATACCATGAAATTATAACCAGCAATGTAACATTGTCAAATCCAATAAGACATTTATTCAGTAAAAAGTCTGAGTAAAATTATAGAGAGGATGGTACAAAAGATGGTGTTTGGCCCATAGCATCACTGTTTCAGGTATTCTAGTCAGTTTTCTCTGTAAGGTACCTTAAAATTCTAGGTTTGGCTTTCCCTTTCCTGTGTAATCTTAGATCTCAGGGAACCACAGTGGCTATATCTGCACATAGGTAAATACAATGGCTATTTTCCCTCTTGTTTCCCTCCCCTTTGTATTTATGAATATCTAAAGTAGCACACCTAAAGTAGTACAAACCTGTTATGTAATCTTTATCTAGGCAACCAGCTAAAGCATTCTGGAGATGTGCTTTCTATTACACAAATTTACAACAGCAAATACAGGCTAGTTGTTTCTGCAGTGAATCCTAGTAATTAAGAAATGACTTATTCAGGTTTAAGAGCTTCCCATGAGGTACTCATACATATGCATAGACATCTACTCAGAAATAAATTATGTACCTATTCCAAATTTCTTATTCTTTTCATTCTTCATAATGTTGTTTTAGGTTAAGTCCTACAAAACACTGAAAGATAGAAAGAAGAGAGCTGTGGAACTACACAGTTCTGGAGAAAATTCAGAGGAGAAGAAAATCTGTAGCTCTTGTTTATTGATTTATGTGAATTACTAATATTGGTGCATCTTAAAGGAAGAGTTTCATGTAGCTAATGTCATCTCAGAATCAGAGACTGACATAGGTAAACGTGTATACAAAGTTCTCTGGTTTTTGTTGGATATTCAGGCACAAAAAAAAGAGCTTGTCTGCATAGGATGAAGTACAAATGAGCTTGTGTTTGCAGTTTAACTGCCTATAGTTTCAGGACAGGGAAAGAATTGTAAAGTTTATCTGTGAACACATGCCAATGTTATGGACAAGAAATAATAAATGTATGATAAAAGATAGTGAAATATATTGGATAACTATTGGGCACACAGTCATCCGTCCACAAAAACTTTATGGACATACAAGATTCCACAACTTACAAATCTTAAGTATGAGGCAGACCACAGTATTTCTGGTGATTATTTATTTATTTATTTATTTTATTTATTTATTTTGTCGTTGATATTCCAGAAGAATTACAAGCCCTCAGGAAACAGTCAGAAAAACACCTTCTGCAGTATGAGTTCTTACTATCCTTGAGGTTTTTGCTATGACCTTTCTGCTATGAGCTTGTTTTCCATGGCTTTTTACCTGCTTTGGTGCAAAATCAGTCTTTTTTAAACTGACTTTACCAGGAGCTGCACAACTTTGCTCGTAGGCAGGGAAGAAGCTCTCGTGCTTCCTGCTGCACTGACCCAGAGCTGCAACCTACAGCAAAGGGGTGATGACAACGTGACAAGAGTTCATGGTGACACCCAAGCCCCTCAGAACCTGCAGCAGTGCCCTGACCCTGCCCTGCTCTTGCTCCAGGGATGTAGCTTCAGGACACCATGTAGTAGCCTTAAATCCTCACCTGTTATCTCTGTATCTCACTTACTTGGTTTAAAAGTCAGAACAAGTTTTATCCAACTGCCAGCTCCAAGTTCAGTCTGGCTTCCAGCAAAATCAATCTGGGGCATTTATGCTTCATAAATCATCATCAGCTACGACATATGAGAGAATCAGAGCACTGCAAACAGAGAGCAGCAGGAGGACACTTCTTTTTAATTTTTAAACCTATAATAGAGATATTTCTTAGCTCTGCTGCTAAAGTTAAATGATTTCAAACAATAATACTGACCAGAGAGGAAAATTCCCTCTTCTGTACCTGTAAGGATATAGCATAGTCTGAGGAGCTGCAGTGTCCAGAGGCTAAGGCAAGAGACAGTGGAACAGATACTTTCAGCTCCAAGATGAAAGAGTAAAAGATGCTTGACAAATATTATATCCATGGTGTCTAGGTGCTCACGCAGGGCAAATGCAGCTTCTGCATTTCTGCTACCTGGCACCTCCACAAGAAACACCTCAGCACAGGCTGCCAGTGATTCACACAAACTATGAGGCTATTCCTATAAGGAAGGAGTATTCATAAAAGCAAACTTTTTTTCTTGTATAAACCTAGCAACAATGTGTGTTCACATGGAGTGAAGATTCAGTAGTAGAAGACAAACCAACAGAGTTTTAAGAGGAGGGAGACATGCCTTCAGCAGCAAGATACACTCATTTCACAAATTGGCTTTATGTTTCCTGAACCAAAATCACATTGATTTTCAAATCAAAAATGTAAAGAATTGCTCAGTGTTTATCTTGAAAATCTGTGGAACAAGACCTATACAGGAGGCAGGTCTCATTTAAGTAACAGCATTTCAGGTGGGCTCTCTCTCAGCAACTGCCCATCTCACACTTGTGTTTTCTGAGCTTCTGTTGCTCTCCCTGCAACAAACCCTGCAACCAGCCCATACTGTTTAGCTGCCCTTAGTAGGGAAGCTTGTGCCTTTTTGCTCTTCCACAAGCATGGTCAGTAAATGTTATGGTACATGGTAGTTAATTCAGAGTTTAAAGCCTTCATCTGATAGAGAATGGGTATATTAGGCAGATAGCTTTAGACCTCCCTAGCATTAATTCTTCAGCAATGATGCTGTAGTAAAGTTCATTCCCTAATGCACTTCTGAGGGCTCCTTGTAACTATGTGAGCTCTGAAGATCTACAAGCACTTTCCTGAAGGGCCTGCCTTCAAAGGGTGTAGAAAGCAGATAATTAAATACATTTAAATATGAATTAGTTTGCTGCACTTAATGACTTAAGCTTGAATTTGTCTTACAATTAAAATGTTCAGAGCTTAATCTCTCCCTGTGGAGTTAAATGAACTCTGCAAAAGTGGGCTAAGGCCAGGGCTAAGTGGGCTAAGGCTAGAGGTGTCTCGGAGAGGCTGGAGGGGGAAATCAAGGCAGTGGTTGTTTTACCACCTTTGTCTCATCCCAGCAATCTTCAGCCCCACATAACCACCTCTTCCACTGATTTATAGAGTTGGACTAGGCTCTACAAGAGGCACTGAGTCAAAACAGCATTTTAGGCTATAATCTTACATATTGACTAGGTGAGGCAGAGGTGATGTTGCAGGTTAGCGGCATTAGCAAGAAGCAGCAGAATTTGAAAAAACACGAATGTCTGAGTGGAAAGCCTGTCGCAGGCAGCTGACACACTGCGGGAACCGCTCCAACACGGCTCATCCTTCACGCGGGGGTTACATAACGGCTCCGTGGCAGCTCGGGCTGCTTTC
>NW_010584967.1:0-19242 GCF_000705375.1 Tinamus guttatus | reverse complement strand
GGGATTTTATTTTTTTCCCCTCTACCGGAGAAACTGCTGCTTGTGAGAGAGAGGTGCAAAAATATCTAGTTGCTTGCATTTTCTTTTTTCTTCCCCCCGCTTTTAGGCGATTATGGGTTTTAATCCGCGGTCCGGTCTGTAAATGCTGCTGGCTCGGCTGCTTGCAGCGCGCGGGAGCCGCAGCGAGCGCCGCGCTCCGGGAAGCTGTAGCGGGAGCATTTCAGTTTCTTAATATTTAGAGATGAATACTCTTGGTCTCTGTCATGCCTCTAAAAATATTAGAGAAACTGGAGCAGGTTCTCTGACCCGGTGCAGGTTGCTGACACTGTTTACTCGCCTGATTAGCCATGTGTCTGTTACAGGTGCCTGCATTAATAGCCTAGGGTAGCTATTAAGCCGTGCTGCCGAGTTACAGGTAGTTGTATGGGAATGCTTTGATTTGATTTCTGGCTGAATCTCTCATGGCTAACGAATTATTTGCTGAACTTCCTGATACTTGAATTTTTTCTCGGAGCTCATTTCTCTTGAATACTGATGCAGATCTTTTATGAAAAATGCAAGATGTTTGATAAAAGTGTCACCCTCTTCATTTTAGGATAGACTTTCATACCTTCAAAAACCTGCAAGGTACCTTTCATTCCCTCCCACTAAGTTGCATCTAGTCCTGTTCCTTTTAAAATAACTCTTTTCTAGAATAGATGGAAAAACAGCTTGAGTGAAGACCTCAGAACCTGGTGTTATATCAAAACCCTGCCCCCAGTTATGATTGCAGGTGTATTTCATCACTTGCACCACCAATAAGAGATCTTTTAATATAGCTTTTTTCCCCTAACAGGATAAGAATCCTAAGTAGTATAAGTATTATAAGTAGTAATTTCTAAGTTATGCTTGTCATTGCTCTCCCATTTCATCTCAAAGAGTCTGTGATTATTTTGCTCCTTACCTTATGCAGTAGCTCTAAAATGAACTAGAAGCCTTTGGTCGCTAGAGGAAATGCTCTCACTAGAATCACCATAATGCCAAAAGGCAAATGACTAAGCAAACAATTTTCACATTTTAATGTGGTTTCACTCCTGCCTTCCTTGAATTCTGGGGAGCAATTCCGTCATTATAATATTGTCAATGCTCTAAATGACCTGTAGAAATTGTGATATCTAAAAGTGCCACTTATGAATCATTATAAATTGCCACAAAGGTAGGTATTTAGCTTCTTGAAGGCTGGCACTTTATATTTTTATAATTTATGTGTTCAGATAACTTTGTTCTTAAGTATTGCCTTGGAATAGGTTTTTTTCCACCAATTTTCTCAAGAGATCTCTCTTCATCTTTTCAGGTACATAAAAATCTGTAACATAAAAAGGTATTAGGTGTGCTTATCCAATGAGAGCATCTATTTCTAAGGAGTGTTGACATTATTCAAATGTCTTTTGAAGAACGAATAATTACTAGTAAACTGGGAAGCCTTGGAATTGGAATCCAGGCAGCAGCAATATAAGGTCTGCTGCAAAAGCTGTTTCTAGGAATAGAAAGGCAGGGTGGTTCCCCTCCCTCTTGGAAGTCATTTACACCAATGATTTGAGTCTAGGTCTGAAATCTTCTCTGTTGAGGCCCAACTGTGGCATAGGTATTTGTCCACTAGGAACTGGACGGAGGAAAATTACTGAATTCTGAAAAGATGATGATGACTTTGGGTCACTATCAACATTTACAATATTAGAAGTCCGACCTTGAAGAGAATGGTTCCATAGCTCATTGCCAATCAGATGGACCATCTGTGCCTCCCAGATGTCTTTTTAGCATCCTCCTACTGATTAATATAAGTCAGAGCAATGTTTTGCAATGTTAAGATGCAAAAGGGAAAGATATTCTGTGTTGTAGTCTTTGTCATTTATCAATGTCATTTAATAAAAATGAAAGTGTAAAAACATATGTTGATGGTTCTTGGAATTGACTGTATTGCTGGTTTGAATGTATTCTGCAACAACCACCTTCTCTGTATTTAGACTCTGGCAACTTTCTTCTTTCCCAGTGGTCATCATTAGGAACTTTAATCATTCCACTGAAGACAAAGAACTACATATCTCCCATATCAAGGAACTATATATCCTCCTTTGTCATGCAAATGTAGGCTGTTGCAAATTATATGTTTTTGATAGTTCTATATAGCTTTGGATGAATAATACTTCAACAGACTTTAAATAATAATAATGAGATACTCTATTCTTAGGTATTGCAAAGTGTTCAGTTAAAGTTCGGTTTAGGTATTGAAATTAAGGAACTCCAGCTTTAGTGCATTTACAAAGATCAAGTCCTGAAGGTTATCTTAGCTCTCAGGATTTACTGCTATTGAAAGAAAGATTAGTAAAGAAAGATTAGTTAGAGGAGATTTATCTGAAGACTTCAAGCTGTCTGAAATTCAGCAGCACTAATTAAAGAAATGGTTGTGTGGGAAAACATACTTGGTGGCCACTTTACTGAAGGGGTAAGCAGTTGTTCTTTGAGTATCTTTAGTAAAAGAGCCCTGCAGTCATGAGTTGTGGACTGTAGAGAGGATAGTGTTATTCTTGATTGGCTGTACAGATTTTCCCAGTTGCTCAAGATGAACAAAATCATCTTCATTTTTAAAATTTTCGGTGTTACATCTTTTAATAGGGCTGAATTCATCGTAATGGGCATAGGTGGTGTACTGCTTCTTGGGCAAAGACATTTCTGACTGTATAATTTGACCAATGAGGTGCTTTAAGTGAAGATATTCTATGTACAGTGTCAAATATCCCTATAGTTAAACCTTAACTTTAGCTGAGAAGCAATTCTCATTTCTCTCTTTTGTTTGCTAGATACTTTATTACTTCGTTAAAAAGTGTCTGTGCATACAGAAATGGATTTTCTCTCATGTAAAGTCCCAGAAGTAGAAAGGTTTATTGTTTCATGTACCAGTTGTGAGCATGTACTTTAGCTGAGGAAAAAACACAATATGAGGGATGATTGGGCTAGGATCTTGCAGATCCGTTTTGTTCATTTTTTTCAGTTATTCCTATGACTTGCAGCATTTTATGATGCCTGATTGATGTCAAACATAATCAGTCTTTCATCTGCTCCATGTGGGTAGTGGTACTCGACATTTATAGAATGTTTGATGCATCAGAGTTGTTTTGAATCAATTGTTTTTGTTAAGTTAAGGAAACTATAGAAGGATATTTCTGAGCAGGTCTGATCTTTTGTAGAGGAATGATGATGTCCTAAGAAGAAGAGATGCACTGAGTGGTAGTTCTGAGCGTGCCTGTAATTGGCAGTAGAAATGCCCTAGTTTAATAGTAAACACAGGTTGTTCTGCTTTAGATATGTCCTGCAAAGAAAACTTTCAGCTGTTTTGGACATTTTAGAAGATGACAGCATTGAAGGAAGATATGAGAATTGATGGTATATTTAGTAAGATGACTTTTAGTGTCAACAATGTATCCCTGATGTTTGTGGAGCTGTCTAATTGATTAAAAAGGCAGTCTTTCAAGGATTGCTTCATCAAACCTTGAGCTCATCAGTGAGTGTGATGTGATTAAAATATAAATGTCATTCAGGGTAATTGGGTATCTTCCCCACAGAACAGTCTCATTAATGGTCTCCCCTGGGGATAAATGTTTATCTGCAGGCTTATACGCATATATACATCGCACACGTAAGTGCACAATCTTAACTAATGTTGGCGTCTTTCTGGTGGTACATGGTATAAGTAAATACAGACAAGTTAGACGTCTTATAAATTTTCAGTAGTAAGTTATTAATTATGAAAAGGGTGATTTAGGCTGGAAACCTCTTCCTGTAGTAGCGTTTTCTGTCACGGATGGTCATTTTCTGGATATTCGGCATATAAGTTGCCTTCTTGAGTGATACTATGCGGTCTTGTTAACGTAGAAAATCAACTAGCTGAGGCCATTCCATAATGCTTCAGTTCTAATTTTTTCTTTCCCCACAGTTTGAGTTCTCCTCTCTGTCATACCTGTAGTGTTTTGGAGGATAGACCCTTGAGGTGAGAACGATGAATAGCCACAGATCCGTAGGTAATCGAAATAAAGCAGTGCCAAAAAGAAAACACTGGTCTGAGACACTGTGTTCCTGACTGACACAAACTTGCTGCCAAACTGCAGAAATCAGCTGCACTAAGTTTTTGAAGATTTAAAGTTGAGCTTTCCAAATAGAACTTCTTATTTGCACACTTGAATTTTTCTTTTTGTCTTTATTTTCTACACTTGAGAATTTTTTAATTCTGCCTGACTGACCTGGAACCAGATTTTTGGATTTTGATCGTAAAAACCTTGGACTTGAATTACCCTCCCTTTCTATGCAAGAAATTAGAGTACAGAATAATCTATTTCTCATCTGTTGCTTATTCAAATGATAAATTCTTTACAGTGTGAACAGTAGTCAGATGAACTGAAAATGGAACTTATTTTTTGGTGTCAGTTTGACCAAAAAGTAATAATAATAAGTAGTAGGAATATCAAAGTAGTTGATTACTAATCCTTTGAAAAATAGCTACTGTGTTGCAAACAAGATCATTCTTAAGCACGGAAAAGATTAAGCTCAGCTGTTTGAAGTCGAGTTCACAGTTCTGGAAATAACCTGCTACACAAAAGACTTCCTTGCCTCTCTGCCACTTCGGAGTGGAGAGCATCTATCAGAGGGCGCATATAGAGCTCCAAAGGGAACAGCAGGACTTGTCACAATCTCCTGCACCTTTGAAGTGATGAAAGGCTTCAAATGCCATAGAGCTGCTGGAACTTGCTGATTGCAGCTGATATATCAGAGTAACCCGAATGTTAACTTTGCTCGGCTCTGTCTCCTTGAGAGGTTACTGTAAAAACAAAAGGCCATAAATACATATTATACCTAGTGTAATATGAAGTACACAATAAAATGGCTGTGTGCCTGTCCTAATATCTATGAAATATCACCAAACTGGTAGAGACGCTCAGTAAAGTACTTGCAGTTCTACCGAGCTGAAGCTTCTGTTTTCATTGTTTTCATATTTTATTTATTAAAAGTAGGGTAGGATTTTATGACTTTTATAAAAGTTATTCAGGAAAAGACATTTTTTCTCCCACAGGCTTCTGTATGTGCATTGGCCCCTTAATAGGGTAGGATTTACAAGTGATGTCCATAGCAGAACTCCCAGCTGAATGCAAGTTAAACTTACTGACTTTTGCACTATGGTTTTATTTTCTCTCAGCCCTGATTGAAGACTTTCTGTAGTGTAAGACTGACTTGGTTTCTGTAAGGGATTTTTTTCTTTAGAAAACTGAATTTTGTATTTTGATCTAAGCACTGTCAACCTGTGGCACTACTATATTTCTCACTGCAAGATTTTCCACAAAATGTATGGTCTTGTTGCTGAGAATGCACTCGTGCCTAACTCCTGGCACAATATACCTAAATCTTTACAGTCTCCCAGTCTGGTGATGACTTTGAAATGTGAGTACTCAGAAATAGCTGGCAGAATTAATGATACTGAAAGTGAATTAAGGGTTAGATTTAGTATGTCTCATATTTTTTTCTATAGTGAACACAATGCTAGTATTGAACTGGGGAAGTCTGAGGGATGCATCTACACGAGCATGGATCAGTGGATAGAGGAAAAGCTGAAATCAATGCATTCATCCCTCCTTAGAGTATTGGTTGTGATCCACTAATGAACATCAGGGATTTACTACTTGAATGATTAAGGAAAGCTTCAATGGGTTTTGAATTGGAATAACCGCTTCGCAGATGATCCAATTACTTTGTCTTCATAGAATAGAAAAAGTTGTCATTGGATCTTTTGTAGAACTTGAAATACCTTAAAAACCTGAGCAATTATTCAAGCTATTTTCCATTCCTGTTTTTTTATCTCTGTCTAGTAAATTTGTAATGCGAGAAATTGTGACTGATCTCGATGATTCTGTGGAAAATTGCTTTGGGGTGTTTCTTTGTTGTAAATCAGACTTCATAGTCATTGTATATTGTATTTGATTATTTCTCTGCATTACAGAACACTGTTAGCTTTTTATTATCTGAGTAGCCAAATTTTTGTGTTAAAATATCACTGAACTTTAATTAAAAGAAAATTGCGTATAGGGAAGATGGAGTAAGTGTGACTTGCACTATTGCAGGCTGGTAGGGTAACAGGTTAGAAAAACTGGTGGTTTCATAGTACATGGCAGATTAAGATTACTCACATAAGTGAACTGGAAAGACCTTGGGAGGATTGGGAAAAATAGTAGGAGGAACATAGAAAATATGATTTCTGAACAAAGATAGAAACAGTTTTGTTTACTATGTCTCCTCAGATTTCTAGATTAGAAGTTAACATCTGTGAATGACTGCCATAAAAAAAAGATAAAGGAGGTAAACAATTTTTCATGTCTGGGTCTGTACAAGAAACAATGATTTTTAGCTGTAGCAGGGAAAATACAACCTGATGGTAAGGCTATTTAAAGCCTGGAATAGATTGCTTGAGGCAGACGTAGGGTCTCCACCTCTGGATGTTTTAAAAACAGATTATGCTAGCGAATGTTGGGAGTTTTGGATAAAGTTGAGGCTACTTAGTAGCTAGGAGGTAGACTGGATGGCTTCTAAGCTGATATGAACCCATGTTAGTGGGTTGGTGTTTATACTGCCTTAAGAAACTGTCTTGGTGTGTGAGGAAAAGTTGGAAGGATTTACAGCAAAATTTCTTGTAGAACTTTGGTTCATGGTGATGGGCAGAAAAATCTACCGTGTCACTCTCATAAACTTGAAGAATACAGTGGCAGAGACCAAGCATGTTCTCATGAGCTCCGTGGCTGGAGGACGTTGTCCTGTTAGGTATCAGCTTCTACGTGTTCTGCATTGAGTAGATTGTGGGGAGAATGAAACCCTAGATTAGAATTTTTTACTTTGCTTTTCACTTTGCAGTCTCGTAATTCAATATTTTTACTGTATTTTGAGTTGTCACCATCCTTCCTTAGAATATACAGTGAAGGTTTAACTCTCAGCTCAGAAGCACTTCATTTTTGAAAAGTGTTTGTGTTATATGTATCGCTCCGCTTTTCCTCCTGTCTTCTCTTCCCCTATTAAGATGACCTTTGTTAAATAGCTTGTATGATAAAGTATATTTAACAGAGAGAGAGCATAGAAGCAACAATAGCATAAAACATGTTTTTATTCATTAAGATGACAGATAAGGCAATAAAAAAAACAGGAGCCAATAGTTTTTAGTTAGCTATATTACTGTAAGACTGCCATAATTGGTTATTTATATTAAAGTAGTGCAGATATAGTGCATCACTTCAAGTACATGGACATAAGCAGCAGCTCTGGCTGGCTTGCCTTGGTATTTAAGTACTAGCCCCACTGCTCTGTGTGAGCAGCAGTCACAAGAACTGGGCTGCTTTTTCACTTAAGGAGCGGCTAAATGACAGAATTAGTGTCCTCCTTTTTTCACAGCTACTTATTACATGTTCTGCTGAAGCAAAAGCTGCAAAGATCTCTTTCTGTACTAGGTCAAAAGGTTTAAAGGTATAAAACCAGCCAAGGTATAGCAATTGGGCTTTGCAGTAATTTTTCTTTTCTGTTTCTCTATAGCCAGTCTGTCTGGTGCTCTTCTGTTCAAAGCTGCAATGCAGCATGACCATCTCTTCTTTTCACATTGCTCATTTCCAGACATTCCACTTTAGTTAGGAAGAAATGATCACTAATAAATTGCAGTTAAGTAGTTTAACTCCTGGATAAGTGTTTTTTTTTTTTTTTCCCTGCTATTGCATTGAAATTTTATAGGTTTAGTCACTTCTCATTCATACCGCCATTAACGATATTTACCAATATTCAGACTGCTTAGCCACTTAGTAAGTAAAACTTCCAGCCTGGAAGCTCCTGGATTCTTTCCTGGTGCACAAAAACTACTGTTAATGTATGTTCAGATAATCCTTGTCTTTTCTTCTTAGGTCTCATAATACCAAAGTAATGTAACAGAAAAAAAATATCGCTTGTCCAGAGATAATTTAATGCCAGAATCTGAGAAAGCAGTTGACAAATGATTTAGGGACTAAAGAATTTGATGATAAATTCTTAAACTTTAGGCTATTTTTTCAGCTTTGTGAAAGGAGTGCTGGTTCCCTATACCATGTAAGAAGATGCTCTAAGGCCACTTGTATCATCTCATAAGCAGCAGGACCTCTGTTGTGGATGTTTGCTGTCATATTTTTTCGGAACTGAGCTTTTAACTTAGCCCAGGCTCTCCTGCAATTGTCTTCTCATCGAATGATTCATATCGTTTCTTGAATCTGGATCAACCCAGGAAGGGAAAATTTGACCTGAAGTTTTGGCCAGGTTGGGTCTGTTTTTCACCCATTTTGTCCTTAAGGCAGTAGGGACACATGTAGCCCAAGCCACATCCTGCAGCAGATTAAAGCCTAATGCTAAACACAATGCAAATGGAGCTCCAAATATAATTCTAGAGAAGGGTCCAGTGGCTAAATGATCAAACCATGGTTGGCCCAGGTGCCATCATTTAGACACATTCTGAATGGAGAAGCTGTGGCACATCAATATTGGCCTTGTTGGCCCACTCATAAACAGCACAACTCAGCATGGCTGGGCTGCCAGCTGCAAAAGTGGGACTGTTCAGCTTTGGAAAAATCACATCTGGACATAAAGTTGCTTAAATCGGTGGATATATGAGATAGACCTGGGAAACTTGCCCGCATAGTCAGAGCAAAGTACTGCAAACTGTTTCTGTTCTCAGTATGCCTGGTAAATATGACAGCCAGGATAATATTTTCTTTATATCGCCTCAGAATTTATTTTGAATACACTCTTAATCAAAATGATTTCTTATATTTTTGAAGGCCTGATGCGGGTGTGTGTGCCAATTAAATGTAGCATTGCAGTTGCTAATTTAAAATATTCAAAAATAGTTTCAAGTGATCCTGATTAATCTGAAGCCAAACATACTCCTGAGAGTCAGTTCTCTACTTGCCTTGCCTTTAAAGAAAAATAGAAAAAGATTTAAAGTTTCTCTGATTCTTCTTACATTTCCATATCCCTAATTTTCCCTGGTTGATAAATGGAAAAAAAAACAACAGCTTTTCTGACCTTCTCCTACTTACTCTCACAAATCACTTCATTTGCTTTATAATTTATGCTTTCATTGGTCTCCTTTAATTACAGGCAGGGCCAACTTGTAGATTTTTTGCTTTATGTGAATCAAAGTTTTCGTATGCCTTGCTGGAGAAAAATGCTTAGTTTTCTAAAAGTGCTCTTAAATTAGCAATGCTTCTTCAATCAAGATATTCACAATAATTTTAGGATTGCAAATTATTATTTTATTTATTTATTTTTGCTGGAATTGTAAATACTAAAAACACCTTTTTCAGGGGCAGGAATAGTTTACCTGGCAAATCTGTGGCCACTACTGGAGAAGTGTTCTAATCTTAGCAGCGTCTATCCTAATCTGCAAGTTAAACTGCTCCATTGCCTTTCCTAATTTATTTTAGCAGCTTTTTTTCTATGATATATTTTGCTAGTTACATCAGCTTTCATCATTGCAGTGTTTTCTGAGGATGAAGGAAGTCCTGGTCCATGCTGCGAGGCGAATGTAAGCTGTCCACAAATGCTTGTGTAAATGATTAAATGTGGAACAAGGGGATACAACATGGAAGAAGCTCAATGGGAGCCAGGGACATCTTAGACTGATGGCGTGTTTTGCATCATTACTCAAGTTTGAATTCCAAAGTCTCTTCTTTGCGTCCCCAGCTGTCCCAGGGTTTAATTCCCATGCCTTTTGGCTCCTACCTGCATAAAAATATACCCCCAAGATTAGGACTGAGGAAGATCCATACACTGCAATTAGAACTGATGTTTTCAGGTGGTGGGGTGAAGCCTTCATTTCTGGTTTCTCAGAAAACACAGCAATCTAAAAATGCTCTATTCTTGCGTTGTTCCTGGAGCTATACTGGGAACTGGATCAGGACTGAACGAAGGAAGCATCCTGTAGCATTTCTTTCTTACAATTTATTCCCTGCCAGAACACCCTCAGTCTTCATAAATACTTACCTCTAAACAGAGAGTTTCTGCAAATAGAGAGGCACCAGATTTTCTCATTTCTGCGGCAATAAAACAGTTTCTGAGTTATTTCTGTAAGGTGTTGCTGGTGAATGCAGGACAGTCGAAGCTAATAAAGCTCCATATTAGGTGTATTAGGTGCACGGCATTGGATTCAGAAGTACATAATGCAGCATTTTAGCTGCTAAACTGTTGGAGATAAAACTTTCTTTTTATTGATCCAGCTGCTTCTGTATCTCTTCTCAGTGCAAGTAAAAATTACTTAACAAACGAGTTTCTTTGCAGCGGCAATATAGTAACACATTTCCATCCAATCATATGAGGTCACACAAAATTAACTTCTGATTTTATGTGTTTCTTGCACAATTAGTCTCCATTGCAATATAACTTTTCATATATTTTGTAATTTTAGCTTTTCACTTTTTATTCCTATGGAAAAGTTAAAGCCATTGCTTTCCTGCACAGATGCTTGTTAGCCATGGATACCTGGCAGATGCAAATACGAGTGCAGTTAATGAGCTACCTGCAGCATTAGATGTCTCACTTCTAATGCCAGAAATAGGCACTTCTGGCTGCAATGATTTTGTTGGAAAGTAGTGCAAATGACAGAAGATCTCTTGATATCCAGCATTGTGCTTTAGCTATAGCAAAACTTTCTTTCTAGCAGAATTTGTTACAGAAGTTGTTTTTAGTGTCAGCTTCTTGGTGAAATTGCCGTTTGGTGTTAAGAATCAGGCCTGGGTCACCCCCTCAGACTCCAATATGCAGCTCTTTTCTGATGGCTGAGAGGCTGTGGGTTTCCCAAGTGACTATAGAAATTAAATAAGAGATAGATTTCTTTCCTCATGTTAACCTCTGGGCTAACACAAAGCTATCTCATCACACTAATGGAAGCAGACAGTGGTGTTTCAGAAATTGAAACTCCTCTAACATCTATGAGGTGAGCAGAAGGGGAGTGATAAACCACGGACACGGTTGCCTTATCACTGCTTCAGTTCTGCTAAGTGAATTTTTGTGTTCCAATCACACACCATTTCAGCCTTCCGTGTTTTGTCTCTCTTTGCCAGAGTCCCTAACAGAAGCACAAAAAAGTTATGCCTTTTTTCTCAGCGTTACTACCTCAGTGGAAGAAAGATAGAGTGTTTTCAAGTTATTTTCCGAGTATCTGCGGAAGTAAAATGACACAAATTTTGCTTTTGCAGTTATTAGGATGTTGCAGATAGCATGGAGCACTTGCAGGGCTGGATTCAAATCTGAGCAGAGACGATGTAAATAGGGAGCATTCAGTGCAGTACAAGGCAGTGCAAACACTGAGTTTTTCCTGCTTAACCAAGGTCGCTTGTTTGAAGTCCCTCAAGGAAATTCTTTACTTTCAGAATATCATTTTCCTGTCTCTACAGATGTTGCACCCTGCTGCTCCTTGGCTCATCTTTCAAAAGTTGGGTGCTGCGAATGGGCTGTGCGAGCTTCTTTCCCCGAGTTCTGCTCTGTATTCAGGCCAACCCATGGAGATCCCTGGCAGCTTCAGCCTTGCTGATGCTGCTCACAGCAATGTATTCTAGTGTCGGGACAACTGATTGCACAATTTAACATGGCAGATACACTATAAAAGCTTTTACTGCTGGATTTATGACATGAAAGTTATGGTGGCTTTGGATATGTTTAGAGAGAGGAGCACTCACGTAAGGAGCTATCTCTTCCTTGCTTACTTGGAGGAGGAATTGCATATGAAGCCCTATCAGGCTCAGATCTACCTACCAACAGGTAATGCTTGAAAAAGAGGAAATGCAGTCACTAGGTACATGGTATAAAAGCCTTGGTGTCACCATCGCTGGTTCCTCTTCACCATCTGTCAGATCTGATGCTTGTTGTGCAACCTGGTGCTGAACGTCCTCTCCTCTTGTTTCTTACCTTTTGCCACTTGCTATGGTAGAGACATGGTGTGCTGGAAAGAAGATGAATTCCTAGAAAATAAATGAATCCTTGTAACATAAAAACAAGGAGGAAAAAAGAAAAGGGGGGTGGCAGCGGGGACAATGCTGGAAACCATCCCTAAGCCTCTAATATGCAGTGGATGATTCTGATGAAGAAGACATGAGGTCCCCAAGATTGCCAGGGCTGAAGTCCTTTGACAGACTCTCCTCCCTGCTACCACGTGTGTGGTTTCTGAGGGTACAGCTGTCAGCTGGTGACATTCCTTTAGCACCAGTAGGTGTTCCTAAGGCGAAGACTTTCGGATTTCATTGCAGGTAACTTGTACCTGGTGCTCCCAGGGCAGAACTGGGGTTGGACTTGGTCTATCCCACTCTTGATGCTCTATTTGGAATGGAATTTTCTACCATCATCACTTAAGTTTCTACTTTACCAACTTTGTCATTTCGGTGCTGCTTATGATTTTTTTTTATGGCCCTGTCAGTGAAGTAGCTGCATTTCTGCAACATGTTTTAGATGCTGCACTGTTCCATGGTGCTTAATAATGTGTGGCTTGGGACAGGGAAAGTCAGTAACTTGTCAAAAGGCACATGTGTTTCCCAGACAGCTCCCTTGTAACGGAAAATCTTGTTGTGATTTATTTTTCCAGCAAGTCTGTGGTCAAACAAACTTAATTTTATTTTCCTTTAATAAAGCAAATTGTAGACATCTCCATAAGGCTGGCAGTGACTGTCCTCTTCTGAAGATGATGAATTATGATTATCAACTTCTACTTAATTTGCAATTAGTAATTGGACTGAGAATACCAGCTTCACCTCATGAACTGTGACAGTACAGGACACCTTTTACTCCATGGAAACTTCCGATATTCTAGTGAATAAAAAACTCCATGCAATACAAGAATTCCCATGAAGGGAAGATAGTCTAGCATGGCATGTCTTTTTTTAGTTTCTGCTTATTTTTCTTGTTCAGTTTAATCTGTTTGTTTATGTTGCTGTATGCCCTACCTTAATGCAGCTGTCTGTGTGTCTTCTACTTCAGATCCTCAACTGGCAAACTGTTTTGGGAAGGATGTTGTGGCTCTGGAGGTGTTCGTACATCTATGTTATAAAAATTATATTGGCAAACATATTCAAACTGGAAGCATGCCAAATGCTTTTTCTGGCCAGATTCATTATTATTATGTTGAAAAAATATTTTTACTTTTTGCTTTGTTAATTATAGTGAATTCGTTTTGGCTCTTAGACGACT
Source organism: Tinamus guttatus (assembly GCF_000705375.1). Next base: position 5,985 of record NW_010584967.1, on the reverse strand, counting down.
CTTGGAGATGAAAGTGTTTCTATAACATGAATTTTTTATAACTGTCAAGAAATTTCCACAGGAGAAGCATTTGGAAATTGTGTCTATACATATATTCATCATAATGAGGAAACAAAAAATTATAATTGATGCCTCCAACTCTTGATGAGAATGTAGTTAATTTGCAAACAGAAATAGGGGTTTAGCTCATTTATAAAGCTCAACTCATCTAATGAAAGGACAAAAGCAAAATGCACAGATACTTTCAAATTTGACTCCCAGTGGGGCTTCAAGGCACTTCTAAGTACTCAGGCAATTTTGAGAAGTTTGTCAAGCATATTCAATAATTATAGGACACGGAAAACAGCAATTACAGTTCCATGAGAAGCCCTGGGATAGAATGTAGCTTACAGTGTTAAAAAGGTTGAATAGCCTGTTGTATTCACACAAAAGCAGCACAGAAATTGGGACTTTTCAGGGAACAAATTACAAAACATCTTAGAAGCACTTAACCCTGGGAAGAGATGAAACAGAGCCTTGCTCATGAATTATCGTGAAGAAACCAAATGACAGGCTCTTTTGCCTGCTTAAATATTTGGGGAGTTGGAGCCACCCCCTTATTAAAAGGGTGCTAGATTATGGGTGCTTGCTGATATCTCTGCAGTGCTACTGTGGGTTTTCTGGCACATTTTCCTACTCACTATACTACTCATATCTCCTTTTTCACTGCTTTTAGTGACTGCTAAGATGGAAGTGAAGGTAATATAATCTGAAGGTCCTTAGAAAAGATCAGTGTTTTTATTTTGGGTAGGGTTTGTAGGCATTAATGTTGGGATGTCCTGGGCTACTGCTTCCCTTGCTTGAAAACCAGTTGAAGGGCTAGAACCAAAGACCATTGAATTAATGAAAGTCGTCTTATACTTTAAAAACTCATTGCCAGGCAGGTGTTTTAAAGTCTGGTCTGATAAACCTTAAAAATGGTGGACAAATATGTAAACATGCAGGAAAAAATAAAAGTGGAAAAAAAAAAAAAAGACAAAAAGCTCATGCCAAATTTTCCTGGACCAATATGAAAAAGCTTTCTAAGCAGCCCACCCGCTGCCGTGGATGTTAATCGAGCTTTCTCAGCAGTGAGCTTGTGTTTTCAACGGTGATGGCAAATTTCTAGAAACATTTCTCCTTAAGGACTACATCTATTACTAATAACACCTTTTAAATGACCTTGTGCTGGCTTATGAATAGTAGTAGACTGTACTCTTGGATAGGACAAGGCAACATAAATCACTAAGTGTCAGACAATTAGAAACCAGTGTGTCCTCATGACTGTTTAATAGAGTACACAGGGAATTGCCTTCAAGCTAGTGAAAACTCGTATCCAGTTGCCCATTGGCGATACTTCAAAAAGAGAGAATTGTTCAGAGTCTTGGCATAAAAATTTAATTGGCAGCTGAGCTAATGCTGGGGAGGATAGGAGGGTTTTTGGTTTTTTTTTTCTCCTCTCTCAGTTATAATCACTTTAATTGCTTATATTTCTGTATTTTTCACAATACAAATTGTGAATACAAAATGCTATTATTCAATAAAATAATAATTATCATGCTATTGGTAGCTTTGAAATGAAAATCTCCTTAGAAATTTACAAAGACTGTGAGTATAGAAATTTACAAAGACTGTGAATATAGAATAATCAGAAATATGGTCTTCAACTGGAATCAGATATCTGTTATTTATTATACTATCATCTCTTAGTGCATGTATTATTTTGCCTTTAAACGACTTGCACTTTCACAGTGTCACATCATGATTCCCCTCAGGGGCTGTGAGTTTGAATCTTCTTTTTGTCAATTTCTCACACTATTTTTAACAAATATTCTTTCATCTCATTTTCCTACCATAAAACAGAGACAGGCAACGAGACGATGGAGGGAAGCCCCAAACCTTTGACTCTGTTGGCGTTTGCTCATGAAGTCAAATGTCTTAATGTCACATTACTTACATGTCTTTAATGCAAAATGCATTAATGCTCAAATAACCATACTGTGATCACTTTGAAGCATATATCCGTGTGTATGGCTTGTTCTTTGTAGTCAGAAGAAATGCATCACTTGGGTATGGTAGAGAGCGGTCTCTTCTCCGCAGCATCCTTGGCTTAGCCCTTAGCTCTGTGCTTTGAGACCTGCCTCAAAATGGAGCCAGCAGGTCCTTGGGCCACTTTGGAAGATGTAATCATTGAAACTGCTGTAATTTGTTGACTGTCCAGATGTGCTTCCACTTGGCTATTTTGGTTTCGATAAGGGTTGTGAAGTACATCCTGATCCCTGATTCTTTGCATGGTTTTGTATCAAGCTTTAAGCGGTTGTGAAGTACATCCTGATCCCTGATTGGCATGGTTTTATATCAAGCTTTAAGCCCTGGACAGGGTACCTGTGATCTCTGATGGTCAGCTTGCTCAGGTATTGGAAGTTGTGCCCAAGCTTGGGCAGGTCTTTAAAGGCCAGTCAATACCGATAGTAAAATTTAGATCTCTTATTTGCAAACAAAATTCTCTCTATTTTCTGGAAATCTGTAATGGCCATTAGTACTCCGGAGTGAAGCTTATGGAATTTTTTATAAAGCGGTAGATTATAGAATTTTAAAAATCATTTTCCTAAGTGTATATTCATGAAGGTTTTATACTAAAAAGCAGTGGTGCAGGATAACAACGTATGAGGATAATTAATGCAGATATTTCTATTATTAACTTTGGGGAGGTTAAATCTGCTGGATTTGTGTGTATGTATTTTTTTTCTTTATTTTTCTTTTTTTATTCAGTTTTTAATTTGGAAAAAAAAATCTTTAATTGTTATTTTTTAGCTTTACAGAATTTTTGGATCCATTTCAGCGGGTCATCCAGCCCGAAGAGATTTGGCTTTATAAAAATCCTTTGGTGCAATCAGACAACATACCTACACGTCTAATGTTTGTAAGTACTGGATGTTTGGTCATTTGGGAGCTGCAGTTTTTCATCTGATGAGCAGTGGAAGAGTTTTCGATTGTTTCTTTCAGGCAGACAAAACCTTTGTTTTATGTCAGCTAACAATCCCGAGGTCATGGTGAACTATCAAATCTGTCATAGGGTTGTTAGATTTCCTCCAGCGTTCCCCAGCTCAGTTCAACTTGATATGCAGACTGACTGTGTTATAACCATGGATTTGATAACCTTTGGTAGAAGGAATGATTAATGATCATTTTAAAACTCCACATAAAGTAATAAGAGTGCAATAATTTAGACTGGTACAGAAATATAGAGAATTTAGCATCTATATCTCAAGGTACTCAAACCAGTCTCAATCTTTGCAAAAGCTTCATCGGTCAAAGTGGAGGTTTCTCAGGAATGAATGGGGCAGGTAAGGTCAGGTGCAGGTACCATAACACCTGAGCATGTTTCCAGTGGCTTCATGAAGACAGAGTTTTACTTTTAGGTGAAGAGATTGAATTCAAAATAACTGCAAATCAGCCTATGTAATTTGTCTTCACTGTTTTGTTAAAGGTTCAAATCTTCAGGGCTCAAAGCCATGGAAATTTTTAATTAAATGAGGAACAAGATAAGGATACTTCATATTTATAAGACTGCAATATTTACCAACTTTCTAAGAGAGGGCGAGGTCTGTTTTTAAATTTGTCAGCATACTGTTTTTAATTGCACTAAGAGGAAACAGTGCTTATTCAGTCTGTATGGGTAAAAAATTTACTTTTTCTGAAATTGAAAACAGCTGTTACAAAAAAAAAATTCCTCTTTCTATGTAAAAATCTGGGTTTAATTTGCCCATATTTCCTAATCCAAGATGTGTTTTGCTATGTGCGTTGTCTGATCAATGCTTCTAGCTGATGAGTTCACAAACCAGTAGTGAATCATTGTGAAGGAGTTTGCTGCAGTAGTGGAACTGTTTTTAAAACAGATAGGGAGGATTGCAAGGGATAACTCACTAGTCCTTCCTCTGTACTCGAAGCAGTATTCACTGGGAAGCACAAATCTGAGATGTAAATATAGCACGTTTTTGTGTTATGCGCTTCCCAGAGAGCAAGCTCTCGGTGTGCATTACAGCAGATGGAGCTTTCAGGCGGCTGCGAGTCAGTAACTTTGTGCAATCTGAGTTTTCTTTTTGCCTCAGACCACAACATTTCAGTAACACAGCAAACAGCTTCTTAAATTAAGAAACACAGATAACTTGTAAATGGTTTGTTTGTATTTTTTTAATTAATAAAAGAAAAAGAAGAAAAAAAAGTCCAACCTGAGCTCTGATCACTCCCTCTCATTGTCTAAAGAATTACTTGTAACTAACATTTTACTCCAGTATTAAAGTATATGGCTGTGGCTTGCCAAAAAGCAGTGTTTGGGAATTTATTTATGATCTACTGGATTTATTTACACTGAGTATTCATCTGATACAAATTAGACAAAGCTGATGTATATATGGGTAGTAAGAAAGCCATGAAGACTGGAAAGACTTTAGCCTTGCTCCACCTCTTTAGCAGCCGATATTCCTCATTTTGGGAAATACAGGAAACTGTGAACTTCTATTGAGCACATGGAGCTCTGTGGGAGTCTCTGTCCCAGAAAATACTCGGGCATATGGAATAACCAGATTATGCTTTCTTTACACCATTCCAACTGTTTGACAGTGTCTGTGCAACAGAGATATCATAGGTAGGAAATAACATTCAAATGATGGACTATCTTTCGAGGGGAATTTTTCTGTGTACTCATCACCCAGTGGTTTCCCAAATGGGGTCAAGCATGTGTCAAGTGCTATGTGCACATAGCAGGTATTTTATTTTCAGCATGATTCCTTCTTCCACACCACTCTGAGGACAGCTCAGAGGAAAGGCAGAGCCAAACTCTAAGCCATTAAAAAAATACTCTCAGGTTCTGAAGTAACACAGACCTGAAAGCAAGTATTAATCCCCATATAGATTATGTCATCTTTGGAAAGAGATTTACCAAAGTAGATCGAGACAAGAGGAAGTGCTTCTCTGTGGCATGTGTATAACTTCAGCGCAGCTCTGACTTGCCAGGATTAATAAGGAATGAGAGAGACTTTTGCCACCAAAGCAAGGCAGAAAAAGAAAATGTTATTGAGATGTATTTGAGGAGAGTGCAGTCAAATCTGTTATGGATGTGAGCTATTTAAAATCTTTTTTTAAAAGAAAAAAGTCTTTTACAAGTCAGATTTGCTTTATATGTGCATTTTGTTACAAAATAAAAACAAAAACCCCACACACCTTCCAGCCAGAGCTTTTGAATATGGAATAGCAATAAATGTACAGCAAACATTCTTGTGGACTATGAGAATATCTGCAGTTTTATCAGACTTCTGAAGACTGATTGTGGGGCATTTTGACAGAAGTTGCCACCAGAATTCTATTGTATTCCTGATATATTTTTTTTTGACACTTTTGCCTATTTGAAAGATTTCTAACTCCATTAAAGCAGTCAGCCTGGGCATGTTTCTTCACATTCTTCAGGAATGAAATGCAAATAGCTTTCTTTCCTGGTAGCAATCCTTACTTTTGAAATGATATTAATAATTCTAGGTTTTGTTTTAGCCATTCTTTCTTTAGTCTATAAAAGCAGAAATTAAACTGTTGCTGATTATAGAGAGAAAAGAAACTTTCTGGAGTAGTAACATAGTACTTGCATCCTAATTTAAAGATATAATATATACATGTAATGCCCTTCTATCTCTAGTCTGCATGAGGTTCAAGTGGAAATAATCTGTTCTGTTGAATGGGGTCCTGTTAAGAGCACAGCCTATTTGCGCTGCCTTCTGGAGCACTGCTTAGTGTGAGAAAATGTAGAAAATCCCAGGGATTATAAATTTTGTGTCTCAGGGCAGTGTGAGCTTTAAAGTAATGTGCCAGCTAATTGGTGGCTCTTCACAATTTGGTGTGGTGCATAAGTACTGCTAAAACGAGACCCGAATTCCAGTGCAAGGGAGACTGGCTATGACAGGTTGTGAAGGAAAC
>NW_010584966.1:95347-106786 GCF_000705375.1 Tinamus guttatus | reverse complement strand
CAAGGCTGCTGCTTGTGCTGTGCTTGGAGTCGAGGTCTCAAGGGCTGCTTACACGCACAGTATCCAGTAAAGGTGCAGAACAGGGCCCTTAATCGCTCTGTCTTTGGAAACATGCTGCTCATTTCCTCCTGCTTTCTCTGCCATCTCACAAAAACACCGCCCTACACCAAAAAGGGGGGTAAGTCTAGGATGTTACCAGCAAAACAGCGAGCAGCTCCACCCCACTGAACACCCCTTGCCTCATGCTGCAGGCATGCAGCACTGAGCCCTGCAGTTCACATTCATTTCCTTTCTTCACCCCAAACTTCTGCCGTGGTTCCAAGCCTGCGTGAGCGCCCTTCTCTCCATAACAGCTCCCTGCACGAGGTCTCTGGAAGCAGCGGGTCGGGAAAGGCGTTATGTAACAGCTGCAGGAACCGAGGGGGAGGATGAATGTCAAAACTTGCTAAAACATGAAGCCGGGAGCCTTGCGGATTCACTCTCTAGCATCCATCAAACATGATTAATTTTAATGTCACAACATTTTAATGTCAATTACTTTTAATGTCACTGCTTCTTATTTACAAGTGTAACCACAGTTTACAGCTGATAAGAGATTCCCCCAAAGAACTTTTAAGATCTAATAAAGCAAATGCAGCACAACTCCCAACCTGGTACCTCCCTGCTATTGTCAAGCTCTTGATGTGATAAAACCAACTACTTCAAAGGCAGTTTAAAAACAACTGAGGCTTGTGGTTTTAGGGTCAGTTTTTTGTTTTTGTTTTGTTAAGTGGCTTCTGCATTTACTTCCCTGACTACAGAGACAACTGGTAATGGAACATGTTCTCTGTTAAGTAAATGTAAATAATGATACCAAGCCATACATGAAAAATTAAGCCTCAGACAATGACCTTCTGTCTGGACGCTGCATAAAGCAGAAAATGCATTCTGGATATATGTATATATTCTTTAAAAACTATATGGAGAAAACAGGTGAGGTGAGATCAATGCAGAAGTCCTGAGAAGAGGGTTGATGAGACAAATATCTTCAGAAGGAATTAAAGGGTGAATTAACTGGGGAGAAACTGAACAGCTAAGATATTTACAAAGCAATAGAAGTCTGAAGAAAAGTTTCAAATCTACTCAGATGTTGTATTTCAAATAAAATTACTTTTTATATGCTCTTAAATAGAGATTATGAAGCAGATTTGAGAAAAAAAGTGAAAATAGCACAAAACAGATAAGAGATAGCAACAGAAGAGAGAGTGAAAAGGAATATCAACTGGGTTACTCAAGACCTGCAAAGCACTTGGTAGCCACACCAACATACTCTCAAGGTATATATGCACAATTCCTGCTACCCTGGAAAGCAGTAGTTGCAACTACTAGATCCAGCTACCACAGGCAAGATTGGTACATGAATTTGTCTGCTAAGTAAATTCCTGGGGAAAAAATAAAGAGGTTGACAAAGCCTCAAACCTCATGGGGTTCCTCACAATGAAGACTGAAAGAAACTGTCCATATCTTTGGAATCAATTACATAAGATGCAAAGACGAGTCCAGCCTCTATTTCAGCTAGGAACTTAGATGAATAAGATAAAAAAAATTGCAAAACAGAAGAACAAACTGAAAGGAAAAAAGAATAAAATCAAGCATTTTAAAGCATAGCATTGGCTACTGATGGTTGTATAAAGTGACCCTGTAAGGACTAATGTACTGATTAATCAAAGAAAAAGCAAAGCATTACTGAGTTGAACAGATAAAAGAGCACATGTAGCAGGGCAAGTATTTTTTTTTTTTTATGCTTAGCTGAACCCTGATATATATATATATGGGCAATTAAACTGAGTTGAATGGGAGGGTAGGAAAAACATCTTTGTATAAATAAACAAAGCAGGATGGAGACAGTCTACAAACTACAGACTGCAGCTTTTGTTCCATCTTTTGTTTTGCTGTAGTTGCTGGTGATCCTGAAAAGCTGTCATCTGTGTAGTGCTCAGTTTCATTTCTCAACTCTGCTTTTTGCCTGCCCAGTTTGCACTCAGTGATCTGCAGTTCTGTTGTAGCATTAGCAGCTGCATTTACAGCAAGTTTTAACTCTTGAGGAACTGCAATTCATAAGGAAAATGAGAAGACTGAGTGAAATTTCATGCTACTTTGTCACATTCTGAGGAAAGACCTGGTAATCAGGACCTTAAACAAGAGGAAAACATCTAGCTTGGCAGTATTTTCCTGGGAATATATCTGTTTGTCAGGTTTATGACTTTTTTTGACAAATTCTGGCCCAGGGAAGTCCACAACAGAACACTCTGGTTGAATGTAAGGGAGAAGTGCCTCAAACCTGGGAGAGGACTGCTGGTCCTGCAGAAGTGCTACTGCTAACAGAAATGAAGGACAAAAATGAAGCTTTCATCAAAACTGAGGCAATGAATTGCACAAGTTCCCTACTCAGATGGGTTGTGTCTGTAGACCAGTTTGTCAGGAAAAGTCTTTATTAGAGCAAAAGAAAGAATGGCCAAGACTTATTCCTTCAGTGATATTGTTATCTATCCTTATTTACACTTGCTGTCACCACTAAATGGTAAAGCACAAAGCAGCTCATTAGAGATAACAGTTTTACCTCACAATCATCAAAACTTTAGACCTGTAGCACATCCTCTGTGGAACAGCCTACATGCTTGGCTCTGTGTTGCTGAATTAACTCCCAACCCACTATACAGTTATAAGTAAAGGCAGCATGATTAATAGATATTTAAATGCTAGAGTAGAACAGCACTGATCACACAGTCTAATTTTCAGCACAGCAGAGACACCACAGAATGTCACCATAACCTTTACACACAGTTAAATAGCTCATGGTTCAATTAGTCTTTCAGAGAAATAGCCCTATTTGCTCCACTCTGAAAGACTGATTCAATGGTACATTAACCTCACCAATAATTCCTTGAATTGTGATTTCCATTCTGTACTTATTCAGCTGTTAGCTATCAACTCCTGTTTAGTCCTTGTCTGCTAGATCACAAAGGCCACTGAGAAAATATGTCTAATCAAAGATCCCATAAAACAATACCTAATTACCTCTGTTGATAGAAAAAATAAAATATAGCAAGATAGCAAGTGCACAGATATAAAATATAGCAATATAGCAAGTGCACAGATTCTGCACTTAGTGTCTCCGGGTAACTCAGGGCAAGTAGTCACCCCATGTGCATTCTTCCCACTAATCCTGTTGCTTCCTGTACATCTCCAGAAGAAGGGGCTGTCCTCATCTCAGGCTCCATCTGTGAGGGGAGAGGTTTACCATGAACCAGGCCTAGCTGTCAGCTAATATTAGGATCCAGGGCTCACAAGCGGGGGTAGGATTTATTTAACAGTCAGTTGTGGTTAATCCCCTCTCTCTTTTCAGAGGGAGTGTCACAGCATCCTGCCTCTTGACCATGGGAGATGCCCATCATAAACCTCATGCCCAGGTTGGCCTGGACACCCTGGTGCACATCACTAACCATTTACTATAAATGGTCATCAGGTAAAACATACAGAGATGCCAAGAGCTGTGAGACGGCACATTCTGACAAAGCTCTGTATATATCCGACAGCCAGCACAGCCCAGAGCCATCTCCCAGTCTGGAGCAGTTCACATTCCTTCCTCCAGCTACACTCGCTTGGCTGCATTGTTTCAACAAACTGAAAAGCTGCCTTGTGCCAGTGGTTTAATGCAGGGACCTTTACCCTGACCCAGACTGCGCGAGTCTCTCCAGGCACAAGCTCCCAAACAAAACACCACACTCCAGTTGTTTATGCATTTCTGCTGTCCTGGAACAGGCACAACACACACATGGCTGCAAGGCTGCAGGGACATCCAAAAGGCCATCTCTTCACAGCACTTCCTGAGGCTGCGAGAAGCTAAAAGGCAAAGGCAAAACAAATTCATTAAGAAGTTCTTCTGCCTAGTTTAACTCTTACCAATCAGCTTCTCTAGTCCATCGTTTCTGCTCCCTCCAATTCAGAGTCTGCAAACTGATTCAAAACTGCAAATGCTAGAAGTGAGTGCACAGTCCTTGAAATAAGATTTCTATCTTCCCCGTCCAGATAAGCTAAGTCCAGAATGGCAGAAAGACTTTTATTTATGAAACAGGCATCATTCATGGCTACTTCCCTTAAGAGAAAGGAGAGGATGGTAAACACCTAGGGCAGTAATACTAAAGACTGCCAACAGGAGACCCACGCAGCTCAAAAATGCACCTAATGAAGTAGAGCATCTGGCAACAAGAAAACAGATTTAAAATGCTGACCCTCAACAGTTAAAAGGCTCATAACCAAAAGCTAAGTTTTTTTTTTTTTTTTTCCCCCTTCAAGTATAAAAATGCCTGTTTTTTTGCCCAACTGCCCAAGTTCAGCAATGTTTCCCTCACAAGCACGCTGTTCCACAGCTCAGATACAGGTTTTCTTCCCTACCTCACATTGATACAGGAGCCAGTTAGGGGGAAACAGTGATATAGATAGACTGTCAGTCTGATCCAGTCCAGTAATTCCAACCTCCTTATTTCCATGTTTGCTTTCAGGCAAAAGCAGTCTGACTCACAGAATGAATTCATGTTGAGAAAATGAAATACTTTCAAGTTAGGGTTTTTGTAGAGTTTCCAAGGCATCTGTCAGACAGCGTCTGATGCAATTGTGACAGCACACAGAGAACCAAATCCAGGGCACGAACAGCTATGACAAACCTGTGGGCCAGAGAAAGAGCGTGGCTAAAAGTACATTTGTCATTTGCTGATACCAGATGACAAGGGGCTAATGAACTTCACAAAAATGTGCATAATTGGGGAAGGACTTGGCTTGCTCGCCATATTGCTCATGGCAACTTGGACATGCATTTGCTCCCTCAAGCTTCCATGTCTTTGAGTTGCAGCTGAATGGCTTTTTAAAGGCACATCACTGACTTTTTCACCATATTCTGGGGCAACAAGTCTAATGGGCAACATACCTGTAACAGCAATATATGAATAGCACCAAGGATACCACTGCCTATTGTGGAACCAAGACACTTATGGGAGATCTTGAAATGGAGGTAATTCCTCCGTTCCCAGTAGAGCAGCCGTATGGAAGAGCTGGTGGTAAGGGAATAGGAGCAGTAGACACAAGAAAGCACCTACCATTAGCAAGTAAATGCAACCAGGCTCCGAGAAGCACAGAAGGATCCACAGCTCCATGCCAACAGCTCTCTACAGAGCACCAGGTGCAGCCCAAAGAAAGTAGCTGTGATGCTCCAGAAAAGAAACCTCAGTGTTCTGCAAGATGAGCTCAAAGGTATCAATTAAGCCTAAACTTCTGCAGGTTGCCAAAATAGTAACCGTACACAGCCAGAGAAGAATTCTCCATTTTTTAACCCAGTTCTACTTTTGGCTACTCTGCATCAGCTCCTGAAAATTACTGGAAAGAAGTGATCGGGCTAACTGGTTATTCTAACTCACATGGTGCCTCTATTCTCTAAGAGGCTCATTAGTGTTGGCTTTGAATTTGGGAGATGCTTTGACTACAAGTGTGGCAGTTGCACATTTAACATGCCTACCAGCTCTTTCCTTCCCATATCTGCTGCAGTGACAGGCTATTTACCCATTTTCTCCCCATTTGGGGCCTAAGCTTACCCTCTCAGCCTCTGCTGCGTTCCTTCAGCCCAGGGAGCTCAGCAAATGGAAGAGCTCCTTCTGCAGCTCTGTAATCTTGCGAGTACTTGATTACATTCGCCTTCTACAGTGAGAAGTGAAAGAGGAAATAAAGTAGCTCATCCTGGAGATAACAGCAGTTCACTGGCCCCAGACCACACAAGTCTATGTCTGGCCCTCATTAGCATCTAAAAATAAAACCAGATCTTCTCATCTGCCTCAATTCAAGTACATAAAATGCATTCCCTTGTACAGTCCTCATTCATCATCAAGGCTCATTTGGAATGATTACAGTATCAGCATGATTGGCACAGGCATAACAGTAGCAGGTAAGACTTAAGATCTGGTTTGTGATGAGACCACTTCATCTCATGCAAACCCTTAACTGACAGCCAGCTGCCTTTGCCCTCAGTGTGGAAGCTGCTGTGTGGGGAGATTGTTTGAGGGGAGAGAATTGTCAAGGGTTTGCCCAGAAATGTTTTATTCAAGCTGTTTATCCTCAAAAGAACATTTTCCTTTTAGAATAAATTGTCTAGATTCTGCTCATTCTAAACACAGGAGACAGGATTCAAGCATGTTCACTTTGAGGAAGTATGGCTGAGCATTTCCTACAAAATTTATAAAGAACTTAAGTCAGAACTTCTGACTCCCGAAGATAAATTCTTGCAAAACATAAGGGAAAAATTGGTTCTGTCAAACAGCACACAGTTATGATGCAGAGTAATGAATTGCAGATAAAAACAGAGAGCAGCTAGAGGGTCTCTATAAAAGGAGAGCTGGTAAAAATGAACTACTCATCAATACTGAGAGATCACAATGCAAAGTACCATAAACTACATGGTTAAAGAGGACAATTCCATTCCTGCAGATGAGGTAGCTATGGCCCAGAAAGGACCTTTACAGAGCATATGAACAGTGCCCATTTAAAATGTCCACAGAAATAACATACATCTGCTTCTGTGGGCCTTCCTGTCTGCACATGATGGACCTAAGTGATGGTGTGCATTTATAAAGCATGTACCCTCATTACCTGCTCAATTACTGCTTTTACAACACATGATTTGGCAATAAAGGCTGCCCATTGTGAGGCTCTACCAGCTCCCAGCAGATTTTCTGTTAAATTCTGCTTCATAATGAAGTTTTGCATTCATAAACAAATTCCAATTCCCCATTATAATTTAATGCAGGTTGGCTCAGGATATATTTTCTTGTCTTCTGTGTTATCAGTCTGCTTGCCACATCCTCGCCAAAGGGGATTCCTCTCCAAGTCCTCCTCTTGGTAGGGTAGGATGGTCTCTTTCAGCTGAGTATTATACACACTGACAGTGCTGACACAGAAGAATAAAAGCTAGAATGATTCAAGGCAGCAAGCAGGGCTCTTCCCTCAAGATCAGAAACAGGCAGCTGCACTGCAGTACTTCCCTCCTATAGCTCAGACTGAGACCCTACCCAGTGAGGACAACCCACAAGCCCGTGGTGATGTCCAGCCTGTCACACTCTTCCACTATAGAAGAGCTTATTAAGTGATAACAGTGAGACCACACAGATGTTTCTCCTCCACAGAAGTCAGAGGGCTTTGCTGAGGAAGCCCCATGTCATGAGGGAGATGTTAGTAGCCGGTTTGGGACACTGTGGTATGAATGGGTCAGAGAGCACTGACCCCAAAGCTTCCCATCTGATCTGGCCAGCTTAGCAGGACCTCAGAGCACTGAAGATCTTCTGTAATAGGAAACACTTAGCTGGGAAGATACTTTCTCATTTATCTTGCAGGGCTTGCAAGGGCTTGTAGCAGCACCTTGGACTAGGATCACAGACTAGGATCCCTTTGCACTAAGCGCTATAAACATGTCAGCATGAAGAGGCAGTGCCTATTCCAAGAGACAGCTCAGCAACCCTCATACTCACATTTATCCCCCTTCTCACCCCTGCTGACAGAGCTGCAGTGATGGAAGTGAGGAAAATAGAGCTGAAGAGTTCTGTGCAGATCATACACATGTCACAAAGCATTGCAGAGTGATAAAATCTTGCATTGATAGGATTTTCCTACTCAGGAAAGACATACATTTAAAAATACAGGAAAAAAAAGAAAAAAAACAACTTACCTCAGCCCAGCACTGCCTCCATTAAGTGACAGATTTTTAAGTATATGGAGAGTGCACAGCATAATTGTTTCAGCTCTAACCAATCATTCAGAGCAAGCTTCCTTGTTCACTTGTGATTCTTCCGAGCTGGGGTAGGGGTGTAAATACTGCTGCTTTGTTTTAATCAAACCAAGCATACGTGAGTTTTATCCACACATCAGTTTATGGAGACAGAGCAAAAATCACCTGGCTTATTTCAGCTAGAGCCAGTCCAGCAAATGGGAAGAGCCTGAGCATTGACGAGATGTTGGAGGAGCAGTAATGGGGGATACAGACAAGATTGGCATCTCTGTAATTTGTTTAAGTGGCCAGTGAAACAAATCGTTCCACATGCGTGAAAGTCTAAGTCCTCTCCCCATCTTTACACCCGAAGATGTTTCTAAATGGAATAGGGGGCAAAAAGAATAGTTTAATTCTTTAAAAAGTTTCAGGATACAAATAGTTCCAGGAGCTCAGAAAGCTTAAAAAACCCCAAGAGCTAAATGAAGAAATAAATCCCACTAAATGAGTAAGGACTGAATGTTTCAAAAGGCCCTAACACCACACTGCTTTCAGCAGAGCCCAAGCACAGAGCCTTTAAAAACCTAACACCTCAAGTTGGTTGCAAGCATCTTGGCAGAAAGATGCAGTGCCTGGCATCTTGGCAATGCAGCAGCAATCTGCTTCATGCTACAGCCATTTATTTTATCTAAGCAAAGCCAGCACTAAGTAAAAGGAGCTCAGCCACTCCAGCTCATCAGAAAGACAAAAACATGGTTACAACATAAATATCTTAACAGGGAAGAAATATTTTAGGAAAAAACACCAAGAGTTGAAGCCAAAAAAATATTCATTTTAGTAAGATACATGATTTGCTGACAATTTTATGGAAGACTTTCCACCATTTGAGGCCTTCAAACCAAGCCTGTCTTTCTGGAAGAGATATTTTGCTTATATGCTTAAAAAACTCAAGGGTAATAGGAGTGAAATTCTCTAGCCTCTCATATACCTGCCCTCTAGCAAACCTCAACACTGCCCTTCATTTTGTTGGGCTCCATCTTTTAAGAGATGGTTCTTCCTGCCAGGCTGCCCTAGACCCCCCGGAACTGTGTCCACCAGAATATCAAGGATCCCTCAAACGGAACAAATCTTGCAGGACTATTTTCTTCCCTGGCTTCACATGCTGTGATCCTACCTACACTGTACAACTAGTCAGTTGTAAGGGCCTTCAGCAAAGCATGATCCATGAGTCTTGTGCAACCCTGGATTAGTAGCTCCAAAGCAAGTCACTTGAGGATTGAGCTCTCCTTATACCAAGCCAGAATGGATGCAGATTAACTAAGGGCCCCAGGCTTAGCACGTTGTTGGCCTGAGCCAGACAAGTTCATGAGGCCCTGCAGCTGCATTTCCAGAAGTGCCGGCCCTTTATTACCCAAGTTCACCACTTCAAATAGAGGCATTCCAAAAACACTTACAAATGGAGCCTGGGACTACTTATATCACTGAGTCACTGGCAAACCAAGAAAAGAATCTAGACATGCTCAACACTGCTTTGACCAGACAGTCCTCTGAACTGCTTACAATCCCTAGCTGGGAAAGAAATAAGAAAAAAATTACAGCATTTGTCAACAGAAGAACTAGGCTTTGTCATGTGAAAATGCCCTTTGTCTCCAAACAAGGACTCAAAACAATGGAAGCAAAGACTGGTCTCGCCCACAGCACAGACCACATCAGAGGATGACAAAGCAGTATTGTTGAAGCATCCATCCACACTGGATGGATTCCCTAAAACAGATAGTTATGCCAAATGCTGCGACTCCTAGGGCATTAACACCAAGCTCTCAGGGAAGTGGAACAGGCTGCTGCAGAACAGGCCTATTCCAGGCAAGCAGATAGCACCAAATTTCAGAGCTGATGCTCAGCAAGGCTTTGAAGGCCTCAGAACAAAGAGAATGCCCAGTCACCAATATGGAATATAATTTTTGCACTTTGCTGAGATATATGGTCTTCCAAAGCCACACTGCAATATAGATGGGGTCAGGAATTGCCTGGAACTACCACTGGATAAAGCAGAGTCAACTCCTGACTGAAGGGTGAAACCATGAGGGATTCCCTCCCTCAAGTCTTTGCTCTGCCTTCTAAAGGCTCTCAGTACTAGGGGCTTTCCAAAGGAAATGGCTCATAATTCCTGGTTTACCCTTGGATTAAACAGTCTGGGCCAAATCCTTCCTCATCAGGCCTTTAGGTTACCTTCAAGTCAGTCAAGTTCTATCAGCAGACACTTGCTTCCCGTTCTGAACAGCTCTTTGTGAACAGTATTTTTACATGTTCTTCATTTCATGCAAGACACACAGAGCGTTTAACAGACATTCTCTGAAGCTACATGCTGTTGCACTGAAATGAGTGCTAGTGCCAGTTAATGCCTGGGGAAAACAAAGCAATTTCCTTAGTATTACCCAACAAGTGAGGATCCAGCACAGAATTCCCAGCACTCCTTCAGACACCAGCCTTAAGCCTCGCTTCAGCAGATTTGTTCTGGAATTACCCTAGTATAATAGAGCTCGGAATCTGGCTCAGTCCCTCCTTCTCTGCCGAGGTTTGATAAGTGATCCTTTGTTCAGCACAAGGCCTGATGCTGGAGAACATGGCTCCTTTTTCCTCTTGTCCCTGGAATTGTGATTGGAAATAATTGGAAGTGTCACTGGAAGTAATCAGAAGTGACAGTCCCTGGGCTATAAGGCTTTTGCTTGAAGTCTAACAACCCCCCAAAACAAAACCTAAATTTAAACAATGAAGTCACAAAGTAATCTGCCTCCAAGGTTAAAAACCCTGCAATTTTTTTTTGGTGAAACAGAAGTGCCTGATTCTGTTTTAGCACCATATTCAAGGCTTGCTGTGCAACATCAAAGACTTGTGTTTCCACACAAGCAAGCACACACCACCATTCCTGGTGCTTTGCAGCCCTATCCTCCAGACAAAGTTCATCCCTATATTAAAGATTCCTATGGCCTTTAAAATTTTATCAAGGCTTTAAAGTGCAAAAAAAATAGCCTAGCAGTCTGAGCCCTGAGACTCAGCTAGCACGCATCTCATAAATATTCCGAGTACTGGAAAACCACCTCTTCCTGATATTTTTACTGAGGCACAGAGGGGGAAGGGAGCAGAGCCACTTGTTTTATTTTTGTATTCCAGGTCTGGAGAGGCCTCATCCAATCCCGGTTTGCATTAAGTCCTGTTGGGGCACTTTGGGAAAGCAGCCCCTATTCAAAAGGGCCCACAGCCCAAGTAAAAAGCTAGTGAAAAGCACAAGCTGGTGGAGCAGGAAGGGAGGAGACAGAGGGACAGACACAGCTTGACAAAGTCTAAAACAGAGTGGGGAACTGAATCCAGACTCCCAGTCCCTTACACTAAACAGCCCCTAACACTTTCCTGACCTGTTGCTTTTGGTTTTACCTTCAGCTACTCCAGCAAAGCAAACCACTTGCCTCTAAAAGGGATCCAAGGGTCCTTGCACTGACAGATTGCTTCCTGTGGCATGGTTAAAACGCTGATCCCAACCCAATGCGCTCTGCAGCCACTGTCATGCGTTGCCTCCAACTGTGCACGCTCCATTTCAAGAGACTTGTTTCCAGGAGAGCAGCCTCCCCTCCACCAGGGCACACCGTAAACACAGCAAG
>NW_010584966.1:69718-86286 GCF_000705375.1 Tinamus guttatus | reverse complement strand
AACACCTGTTTTCACTTCCCTAGATGGGATTGGATAATTAGCAAATTACTGGTCATCAGTGCTTACAGGTGTGGAGCATTAGCAATTAATGAGGGGAGGGAGGGCTAGAACCCAGAAAACTAGAAAAGCTGAAGCTGTTTGTAGTTGGGGTGATTTTCTTAAATTCTGAGTAAAATGGGGACTGGTTTTATGTAAGTGAATGTATAAATACAATAGTAAGGTAAGTTTTTTTGGTGGTTGAATGTGTATTTATCTTTTGGTTAATAAAAGTGAGGAAAGAGAATGAGAAAATAAAAAGTATAAGAAGAAAATCATTAGACTACTTTTTTTGTTATGAGCTTTTTTGGTTTTGAGTAGCTTCAATTTTCTTTAGGAAGTGTTAAAAATAAATAAAAAGCCATATAAACTTAATCTTGAGTTGTTTAAAGAGTAAAATTAATTTTTTTTTTCTGATAGCTTGCTTGAACTGGTAAAAGTTAAAAATGTATTAGTTGTGTTTGCTTATTGTGTAAAGCATGCTATGTGCTTAAGGTTTTTAAAAAAAAGTGCCTAAGAATTAAGCAGGTAAGTAATAATGAAGGAAAAATAACCTTGTCTAGAGAGCTTGGCAGGGTTTTTGTTAGTCAAGAGTTAACAGAAGCACTTTGCTTTTTCCTGAGGTCAGCTATTTGATAGTGTGATGTTAGGTTTTAAAGAAGCTGTGCTTATGAGTTGGCATTTTTTTCTAACTTATTCTCCAAAGTAAGTAAAAACTTTGGTGAGTAGGGCTCTTAAAATGTAAACTTAAAACTCTGTGTAGAGGGAACTGTTTAAAACCTGTAAACTAAAATTCAAGCAAGCATGATCCAAGAAGGAAAATGCTGGAGAAAGTTGAACTGGGACTGCTTTGCTGGGGTTGCTCTGACTAGGTTTTTAGCCTCCTTGAGGCTTAAGTTGTGTTAGTGCTTTTTGTTTTGGTGAGGAGTAATGTGAAAGCTTTTGCACTGTTCAAGTTCCTAGTGTGGAGAAAGCCCTTTCTGATAGCTACCAGATAAAACTTGTGAAATAGCACTGTGCTTTCCAGCAAGTTTTTATGCAGAGTCTGGATACATTTGATCTGTTTCCTCCTTTTTCTTAAAATTGTTGCACTTGAACTGTTACTTCCTTCTTGGTAGTCAAATTAGATCATCTCAGTTGTCAGAATGACAGGATAATTTTATTAGGCATCCAGTGCGGCAAGAAACACATACGAAGCTGTTTGGACATATTATTTGTTTGCTGATGCCACTAAGCGTGTAATTCTTCAGAGTCAAGTTGATGAACCCTCAGCAATAATTCTTATGTTCATGTTGCGCAAAAAGAAGGGGAAAAGCCAGCAAATATGCTTGCTTCTATTGCAATTGCTCAATATCTAGCTGTAATGACTGTGACTGTCTTGGCATCTTACTGTGCAGGCCTGGAATACTTTTTTCTCTTGGCTGTGATTCTTGAACATAGCTTATTCAGCTCTTTTACTAATATTTTGCACTCAATTGTTTGAGAAGATCAAACAAACCAAGTACATAACTTTAAGGAGAATTAAAACTTGACAGGCTTTCAGTTTATTTGCTTGCTTTTTGGTTGTGATAATTGATATTAAAATGCCACACTTCCTACAGTAACTGAAGTGCCACTTTTTTTTCTCATTCAGGTCTTGAGGAAGCTGAGTAATACAGAAATGACTAAATATGGTAAGGTAATATGACTGCTAAGGTAAGGCTTGTGGGTACCTGGTCCAAGAAATTTGAGAGGTCTAGTTTTTAAGAGAAGTTATATGCTGTTTTTCTGAAATTTAGGGGGTCTATTGAGTCTGAAAATGACTGTTTCACTTGAAAATGCTGGCTTGTTGGTATAGTTTCTTACTGTGCTTGTGTCCTGTGCATTCAAAATGTGGAGACTTGTGAACTTGCTTGGACTCACACTTCTGTGTGAGCATGCTAATGTACACTCATGCATATGTGAATTGCCTATTCCCTCAGCTCCTCTCTTGCAGTTTGCTTGAGGCAAATGTCCTGTGTGGTTATGTTTAAATAATGCTATCTAAGATAATCATTTAATGTATATTACTAATTTAACATGAACTGTAAGGAGTGAAGGTTCCAAGACCTGTTCTTTCAGCTCTGTTATAGTGCTGGGATGGTCACTGATGCTATGTTGCTGTCTCTGTGTGGCTAAAAAAACTTGGAGAGGTTTGCTGCTCAGTATCTAAACCTTCTCTGACAGTCTCAGTTGTGGAGTTTCCTCTTAGTTTTGTCTTCTATCACTTTGAAAAAAAAACTATACCTTTCTAAGAGCAGACAGTCTCAGTTGTGGAGTTTCCTCTTAATTTTGTCTATCACTTTGAAAAAAATCTATACCCTTCTAAGAGCATGAAGCAAGGAGCCCTGGCACTTGCAAATGCTGTGTGTGGCCCTTGGCTAGCAGCTGCTCTTGCAGGTCTGTGGTGCAGGTGCCTGGGAATAGCAGGATGGATCTTCCTGCTATTGGCTCTTCTGTTGGATCTTCCAAACTGGGCTTGTCTGGGCCTTTCCTGTGGTGCAGGTGCCTGGGAATAGCAGTTCAATGTCCTGTTGGATCTCCTGACTGGGCTTGCCTGGGTCTTTTCTGAAGGCTTCTATCACTTCTCCTGCATGTATGGAAAGGATTTCTGTCTCTTGAAAGAAAGATAATGTTCTGCAGAGAGCTGTTTCATGTAGTTTTCCTTGTCTTGTCATCAGATCCTGTTTAGGTACAGAAAGCCTATGAATTTCAATATTACCTGCTGTCTCAGGCTATTAGTGCTATCTATTCTATGTATTGAGCAGAGGTGATTGTACATTAAGGGTGAGATCAAGAGGGAGTTGAAGAGCCATTTCAAGCATACTGTGCTTTTTTTCCCTTGGCCTCATTTGTCAGCTGAAATGGTGTGAAATGTCAGGCTCAAATGGCTGCTGTGCAGGAAGAGCAGTGAGTGGTAAATGTGTTGGAGGGAACTGTAGCACCCTTGGGCTCTGCTATTCCCAGTTCTCTAGGCCAAGCAAAGGGGAGATGGTCTGTCCTCAAGTTCTGACCCTGCTGGAGGGGGCTCTTCCTCTAAAGGATGCTTGGGATGTGTAAAGATGTTATGTCCTCATGGGGCTCCTAAGTTTGTTGCTATTGTCTGTTTTTTTGCTGGACTTCTGAGCAAAAGGTCCATCCCAAGTGCAGTGTTAGGCTGTACCTGTGTTGGCAAACATGCTTCTGCCCCTGCTTAGGGTATGAGCATCTCCAATGCTAACGTGAAGAAAGTGACTTGCTGTGGTGTTTCCTTGAGTGCACCTGGTGGTGGAAGTGAGCAGATCCTGCCCCAGTGCCTCTTGCAGCTGGGAAACCAGTCCCAGGCAGTGAATTTGCTAGTTTTGAAAGCTTTATTTCCTTTGCAACTATCCCTCAGGAATTAACACTTGGATAAGAACTGTAAAGGGGTTTTTTGCTCTTGCATGCAAGTTTGGCTTGCAGATAACACAATTGTTGAAAAATAGTCATGTTACTGTGTGAGATGGCTTGTGAAAGATTCACAGCCTTTGTGAAAGCCAGATGCAGATCCTTCTGGAAAAGTCCTCAATCATCTTTAGAGCAAGTTGTATGTCTTTTAGCTCAGCCGCACATTGAATTCATCAGGCTGCATTGTCTGTGTTTAAAAATAACCCCAGAAGAAAAAACTTTTTCTTCTCTCAGCTTTGATCCACTGAATTCCTTCTACATTACTTTCTCTCCTATCTATACATCTAATAAAATGAGATCACTGGGGTTTATATGGATGGATTTGGCAGTGGTTTTACATTAATTTGGAATCTATGGCATGATTTTCCTCCTGCTATTAATTACTAGGCCCCAAGAGTATGTGCTTTGTGTAACACTTGAGTATGACTTTCATTATTCTGCTTTGAGTTATGCTGGTTAGTGCTTTAATCCCACCAAAAAAAGTCCTTTTTCTTAAAAGTTTAAATTCATTAGAAATAGTGAGAAAGGATCAAGAAGTAAATGAAACCGGGGGGCGGGGGGAGGGAGGGATAGAACCTGCTGTGTTCCAGCTGTCCTTTCTGGGTTTGTCCTTCCCTTTCTGTGACTTCTCTTGGCAGAAGGTCTGGTCATGTTAAGCATTTTTAAAAACCTTAACACAAATGCTGTGCTTTGAGTAAATACTGTTAAATGAGCAATCTTCTCTAATGTTTGAAACTGAATTTCTGGTGGGTTCTGATGAGTCCTGGTTTAAGAAGAGTGGGTAGGCAAGCCAGGTTTGCTCAGTTATTTTGAGAGGAATTAAATAGCCTAGTCTCTCCAAGGAAATCAGTTTTTATGGTCCCAGTAGCAAGGAAAGAAGCAGAAGATGTCCTTCCTGTGCACACAGAAATATTCATGAAGATGTTGAGATTGCTATGCTAGAGTGAGAGTTCTCCATCAATAAATAAAGAGCATCAGTATCTCATGACATCAGTGGGGAAAGAATGACATCTCTTTTGCTTTTATTTCCTTCTGTTTTAGAACATTTGGGTTTTAACAGTCAGCTCAAAATGACACTTAAAGCAAGTTTCTGAAAGTTTTATTAAAAAGATCTACTTTGTGTTGCACTGAAGGAATCCATTAAGCACTGTAGCAGAATGTGCAGCTGTGCAAGTCTTTCCTAAGCCTCTCCATGGGGGATCTCAGTGCCCAAGACAGTTGCCTGGCAGGTTTGAATAACCTGATTTCAGATTGCAGAAGTATTGAAGGGTGTCAGGAAGGCAGGATACCCAGTATGCTTACATAGGCAAGTAAGCAGAAGAAGCTTGTGAATTCAGTACATCACCAGGGCTAGTACCTGAATTTCAGTGCTTCTTACATGCTGTTTTGACTGCTTATGTTGTTTGTATTTTTACTACTCGTTTTTTATCTGGGTTGCTTTGCCCTCCCCTTTTTTTAAAGAGGGAGCTATGGGTGGGAGGGAACTCCAAGTAGCTGTAGCATGATTCTCATTCTGTCTGGCTTCTAATGCAAATGAGTTCAAATGTGAAGGTGACTAACTGTAAGTTTGACTGTTTCCTTACATCCTTGTTTCTTTCCTTTTAGCAATGTATCATACTCCAAAGGTGCCCATATACATTATGCGAGAAAGGTGCAGCTCAAGATGGAAAAAGCATATGCTTTTCATGATTGTGAAATGCATAATCCTATAGGCTTTTGTGAGACAAAGCTTAATTTCTGCAGCTGAAATGGCCCCATCTGACAGGAATGAGGACATTGGAGGTTGCTAAGTATCTGTGGTGTTGCAGGTTTCCTCCCTGCTGACTTAGGCATCTCTTGCAGGTGCTGAAGTAAGCTCTTTTCCTCTGGGCATGAAAGAAGGGCCAGGGGCAGCCCATTCCATCCCTGCAGAGGGAAATACCTGTGAGGGCATCATTGGCATCATTAGAGCCCCAGCCTCAGAAGTAGCATCAGAGGCAGCAATTCTGTCTCGGGGCAAACAGCATGGAAGGTTGCCACTGAAAATAGTGATGCCTGGGGTGTGTGTTGCTGCAGTGCATGGGCTGAGTGACAAAAGAGGAAGGGCTTGGCAGGCATGAGCCCTGTTCTGAATGACTTTACCTGGAGGTAATCGCTTCCGCCAGGCTGCCTCTGACATTAAAAATGGAAGAGGCTAGGGACATTTTCCACCCAAAGCTCAATGGAAAGTGGCAGGTGTCAGATTTTTGCAAATTTCTAAGCCTAACTCACAGGCTTTTGCTGACAGGGATGTGAAGGCTCCAACCTGGAAAAGCTCCAACCTAAATTTCTGCAACTAACTTAACATACAAAATATTTTTAAAAGGAGGGGGAGGCGGAAAGGGCAGTGAGGTTAAAGGTAGAAATGGAAATAGTCCAAAGCAGCGTGGGGAAGAAATTTCATTTGTACACTTAGTCAGCTGAAGATGCTCACTTGCAAGCTGGTTTAGTCATTTAGAATATTGTCCTTTTGCCAGAAATGCCAAACATGGGGAATAATGTTTTTCTTGTCTTGTATTTCAAGTGCACACGGAGAAAAAAAAATTGGGTCCTTGGGCTAAGCTCTCCTGTGTTACCAGCTGTACCTTCTTTCTGTGTTAGAATCAAGGGTGGTATAGACATATCCTGCATACAAGTAAATAGTATTGTGTTATTTAGCCTACTATTAGATGAGGAACAGATGCTACAGGAAAGCAGATACTTACTTGAGGTGACTCATTTCCTGCTCCAAAAGGTACATGACAGATCTGTCTTGGGCAGCACTTGTGTATTTTGTCATAGCGATAAATTTCGTGAATTAACCCTGCAGACTATCTTGAATGAGATGCAGTCCTAGGACTGGATGTGCAATGAAGATACCATAGCTTAAGTTACTGCATGTCAAGTGCTCCATGCAAGTAATTCACAGTGCTAGGCTGCTATAACTGCATGGGATATACTTTGTCAAACAAGAGTGATATAAATTGTTCAAGCTTTGACTTAAGATATGTAATTGGCTGAGACATGATCTGGCATTTGTCTGGGCCTTGTGGAGAGGAGTGTTTTATATTTGCTATACAAAGGAAACAGCTTTGTGTAATAATCCAGTGTACCTCCTGGGGAATGAATCCATGCACAATAGCTGAGTATTTGTCTGCCTGCACTGGGAGAAGAGCTAGATGGAGTTAACTCCCACTCAGACTGAGCTTTGGATTACTGAAATGGAAAAATGTGTAAAGGGAATATTCTGGCTCAAGCAGATCTCTGAATGGAGGAATCCTGTTAATAAATATTGCTTATTTCCTCTCCCAAACATGTTAGGTTCTGTCACAGAACTTTTCCATTTCTCTGAAGAAGAGCTTATTGGGAACATTTTCAGGAGTTGGAATTCTTTTAACTGCTGCAGTCAGGGCTGAAAGAAGCTTGATATTTTTTAGTGGATTTTGCCTGTGCCTTTCTTCTGACCTTTTTTTACTGTCCTAGGTCTTGCTGCTCTTGTTCCCTCCCTGTTGTATTTTTTCCTAGGTGGATACTGTATTCAGTGTCTTTTTCCAGTTATTGGGGAGGTGTATTGGGGAGGTAGTCTGGCCCTCAGCTCACTGAGAGCCCTGATCACAGCTACTAAGAAGCAGCATCCTCCTGCATCTCACAGGAAGGATATTAAAAGTAATGAAGTGCCCTCCCTGTCTTAACAGCACTTAGTTTTAGACCCTCAAAAGTGTCAAGTGCATTGCTCTGGTGAAAAATGGCCCTTCAAACATCTCAATGTGGTCTCATGAGCAAAGGATGATTCCTAGTTTATTTGAAGAATAAAAGCTACTACGAAAGCACCACATCTGCACTGTAGGTAATTCCATGAGATGTGTCCATTTTAAAAATTAAAAGTCAGTTTAATCTTGCTTGACAAATGTAACAAATTATTTGAGGATGAACAATTCGGTATCTACTGTATTCACACAAAGTCAGATTGTCTGCATTTGATTTCTGAAGTTTTTCAGATATGTGATGGAGTCATAAGAGGGTGAGAGAGGAAAGAAAGAGGAAGAAAAATGGATGAAAGGGAAGTTTTGCTGCTGAACTGTCACATAGATATGAACCTGGCTTTTATGTGTTCCAAGTGAGCTCTCAGATCACCTGGTATTCTTCTTTTCCTTCAATTCACATTAGATCAAAATCTAGCCTAAATGTTCATATACTTCATGAATTCAATTTTACCTTCTCACTGTTTAAACTTCTAAATTGAACTGGTATGCAGATGTATTTTATTAATGATTTTTTCTTAGCCTGTAACTGGAATAACCATTCTGTAACTGCTGGCCATAATGAAAAAACAAGGTATTGGTAAATAGAAACTGCTAAAAGACTATTCAAGCTAGTAGCTGGATGCAAAATTGCTTTCTCAATGTAGGGTTTAGTCATCTTGATGTTTTACTGCTTTTTTAAAAGTCATTGTAAGAGTCAAAATAATTTTAAGTGAGAAGGAAATACCCTGACTTCTGGAATAAAGTATTTTGGGTTTTGCCTCCTTTTCCCCCTTTCCTTTGCATTCCTTGTTAATGGAGGGGAATGAAGCTACACAGACAATTTTTGTCTTCATATGAACTGTGCAGATTTTTGATGTACCTGCTTTATTTTGAAGGAATACTGTTTTATCAAACATGACAGCTAGCTATAGGAGCTCTAATTCCCCTCTTTTTTCCAGCTGTAAATTCTATGCAGATGGTGTCCAGCTAGTAGAACTCCAAAGATGCTGCTGGAGAGGTAAGTTCTGACTTCTTGCCTTTTAATTTAGTTGGTCTGTTCCTGCCACTGCCTTTAAATATTCAGCCATGCTCTTCTAGTAGTTTCCTCTAAGTTTGGTAACCTGAGGATAAGAAGTTAGCGTCTGCAGAGGAAAAAATAGTTCTTGTTGGCGAGATGTTTTTGGTTGCCTTTTCTGTTATAAATGTTTTAGTGAACCTTTAAACAAACTGTCACAGTGTGGTACTCTGAGAACTAACAAGAGCCTCCATAAATGGGTAGTTAAGTGATAGTTATGTGAGCCCTGCTGTTCCTTGACAAAGGCTGAAGGATAAAAGGCATCAACATTAAATTCTGCACCTGTCCAGCCTCAGCTGAAGCATGCAGCAGCTAGCAGAGAGCTTGCAAGGCAGCCTGCAAGCTTAAGGTGAAGGGGGTGTACATGTGTCCAATGTTGAGGACACTGCTCAAGTGTCAGCCTTCTCTTTATTTGTACCATACCCCCTTGCCTTATCACAAGACAGGCTGGCAGACCTGCCTTAGCTGTGGATCATTGTATACAAATTTAAATTAATATTCTCTAGTAGAAGATATGATCTAGAACAGCTCTACTGAGAGCAGAAGTCCACATATACAGGTAATCACAGCTGTGGATCATTGTATACAAATTTAATATTCTCTAGTAGAAGAAATGATCTAGAACAGCTCTGCTGAGAGCAGAAGTCCACATATAGAGGTAATCATTTTTTGTGATGCTGCAGAAGAACAAGAGGGAGGATCACTTTTCCTTGGCTGGTCCTGGAGTCTGAAGTGGTTTGGGTTGCTTGAGCCAGAAGCTGTAATGGCCTCCCAAGGTCTGATAGCTGAAAATGTGAAATAATTCAATGCAATGAAGCTGGGAAAATTGGAGGAAGGTAAAATCTACTGTTTTCCACCAATCCATTCATGACTCAGAACTGTTCTGTACAAATATATGACTTAATGTTTTATCAAGTACCTCAGTGTAAACAGTCTTAGACTTTAATATGAATCACTGTATTTGTAGTTATGTTTGAACAACTGTTCCTTTACATACAATAGCCTATGAGTATCTGCTTGTATTGCAGGGTAAAATATGCTTGTGCACTTTAAATATAAGTACTTCATGTCTTTTTGTACTTAATTCTGTTATGCTTAAGCATATTTAGGTAATGAAGACAATAGCACAGATTGCCACCTCAGTGAGTCTCTCAATGAAAAGCTGCTCTTCTGCCTGTGGTGTGTAAAAAGGCTGTGTTTTTCCTATATTTTCCTTAGTACATAGCTCTGAATTATTTATGACCGACCTTCAAAAATGAAGGAAAAAGTGAAAAGCTAGCTAATGAAAAAGCTTTCAAAATGTAAATAAGCTTCATCAGTACATTGTGTGTCTGTTAGGAATCGAAGACAAAACATTTCTGGGAGGTGATAAAGCAAAAGCTGTTTTGAGCAAATTGTTTTAAGTCACGTCCTGCTGTCTTAGAGTGGAGGGATGCTGGGTGGTCTGGCTGTCACTTGGGGAATTATGTTCTGGCACATGGAAAACAGACAGATATTTTGCCTTTATTATTATTACACAGTATCCCAGTCTCCTTTCTGATAAGAAAGTACTTCCCAGAATCTGTGAAACAGGATTCTTCATTATTGCTAATGTTACAATTGCTTGGGAGGCAGAGTTAAAATAGTGGTGAATTTGGCCTTTAGGGCAAAACCATGTTCCCCTTTTTGTGCATTTAAGCTTCTAAAGCTTATAGTTGGCTGTTTTTTTCTGTACTACCCCCTTTTTTGAAGGGGCGAGATGATTCTGATCATCTCTCAGGGGATCTATGCAGTTACACTAAGGAGACGTTCACAGCATATTTCTATTTCCAAGGTATAACTGTTAAAAGGAGAGAAATGCCTGCCTAATAATTTGCAGGCCACACTCCATTTGGATTAATGCCTTTGACAGGGATGTCCACCAACATTCCTGATTCAACCTCTGGGCATCTGGAAACTTTATTCCTGGGTGTTAAATTCTTACTAGCAGCAGTATTTTATGTTTTAAGTTATGAGGTCAGATGAATCTCTAGAAAGGAGCAAATCCAAAGCAAAAATGAGTTGACTTTGTTACAACAAAATGTTTTTGTCCCTATTTGCTAAGGCAAATGGTTAGTGTGACAAGAGGTTGAACTGTTTCATTTTCTGTGACTTGGAATGGACTGTGGATTTGAGTTCCAGAGAAGGTCCCATTCATGTGGTATAAATTCTGTGCTGGCCAGGCTCACCTGAGGATACAGTAAGGCTCTACCAGTTTGACTGGAATTCCTGGTTGTTAATAAGCTAATTCTCTCTAAACTAGGCCCCATCTTAGTGATTTGTAGTGCATACAGCTTTCACCTATATTAGATGCCTGCAGCATATAGTTTGTGGGTACCCACACTGTTTTAGCAGTGTTTAACTGCTCCTGTTAACATGGATGTATTATGCTTGCTAACAAGTCTTAAATGAGGGTTGGTGGAGCTTAAAAACCCTGCAACACTTCTCATCAATTCTTGGCTGCAGCATTTTCAAGGCAAGTTAGAGCCCTTAATGTGGAATAAGAAGGATTTAAGGCTTGCAACCTGAAAGAAAAATGGAACAAGAGGCATGGGGAGACTGGAGACAGTGGTCTATTCCAATCATTAAATATTGAGGCATATGTCAAAACCAATGAAACTGATGGGAGTGCTTCTGTTGATGCAATTGTTAGAAAAATTAGGGCTAAAGAGAAGATGCATAGAAGGATGAAAGCTCTGGGGCATAACAGACACAGGTTTATTAAAACTACAGCCCAGACAGTAGCTATTGCTAAATCTAAAATATATCCTTAAGCAAGTCTTTCTCAGATGAAGATAGTGAGGCTGTGGAATGTTATCACAGTAGCTTTGAAGAACTTCATGCAGGTCTGGCATTAACATTATATGCTTGCGAAGTGCTGAACAGAAAGCTTGTCCCTGTCAAGAAGCTTGTTTCTTTTCCCCTGTCAAGTTGGAACTGAAAAGCCACTTTGTTTCCTAAGTATGGCTTCAATTTCTGCTGTATGAAACCCATGACCCCTTTTGTGCGTCTTTGACTATTGGTTTGAAAGGATAAATTTGTTGGCTTTTATTCTTTTAGAAATGATGCCACCTCGTGGCCTTAGTTGATAGGAAGCCGTGTGGGCTGCATCAAGCTGGAGAGCACAGTTCTGACATGTTTCTGGTGCTCTGGAAAGGCTGGTAGGCCGGTGCTGCCCCTTCAAGGCAAGAAGCTCAAGTTAGTAATGTTTGCCGGGGTGTACAGAAACTTCAACACTGCCACAACTGCTCACTCACTGAAAACTTGAACTTCCACTTACTGAACACTTTTTTCTCAAGATTTCTGAGGCTCAACTCATTAATCAACCTGTGAGCTGAATCCTATATTCCTCTGGGACAGATAGGGCCTAGAAAAGCAGCTTCATGAGGATTTAAGTGTGCTAATACCTGGGGCTGTTCTGTTGCTATTATACTTACAGATGTTGAGAAGACTTTTATAAGGATCAGACATCTCTGCTGTTCTCTTGTGCCCTTAAAGAATAAAATCAGTCATTTGTGAGAAAATAATCAAAGAGGAATTAAAGTATATCAATTATCTGCACTGCTTTCAAAGGTCAGGGCGATGGGGAGAACATACTGGCCTGCAGCATCAACAAAAACAGTTGTTATATAGTGTGGTATCTGGTGACAGTGATGGACACAGGGGAAAAATTGTTATAATGGCAGACCACAGGGAAGTTGTGGCTTATGGGCTTTTCTCCTCCCTTGATGGAGGTGGAGGGAAGAGAATCTGTAGTTACTTGATGGAGGTGGAGGGAAGAGAATCTTCCTTCACACTGTAGTTCTCACATTTGTGAAGACAAGATTTGAAAGCATCCTCTAATATTCTGTGGTCTCTTTGTTGAAGCTAGACTTTGAAGTTATTTTGCATGGCAGTAGAAATGTTAGCTACTAGGGCTCAAGCCACAATTACTTGTGTCCCTATGTGCAAAGCAAGGCCTAAAATGGCAAACCCCAGCCCTGAGAGCAAATGCATATTGTCTGCTATGCTCATAAGGAGGTGACTGGAAGCGTGGGCTTTGCTACCATCTTTTGGCTACCAGACTGGTCACTTAAGGTCTTGAGCTATGTGTACATATAGCCAGGTTATTCATAATAGTCTAGAAGCCTGTAGCCATTCAGCTTTTACTGTGCAACTGCTGCATAGTGAGCCATTATGCTTCTGTACTGAGAACTCCCTTAATACTGTACATGTGCTGTGAACAATCCTCTTGACTTGCAATCCATGTCTGCAGCTTGTTACAAACTCATCTACCCCAGGAGCAATGACCTTCTTTGGTGATGGGAATGGGTTGTGTTTCCAGAGTTCTTGCAGGCTGAGCCCATATCTGCATTCTTTTCTGGGATAACCTTAACCTGTAAATTTTGTTACCTATGCTCCTGATGTAAAAGGTATAGAAAGTTCCTGGTGTGGAAAAAATGCTGAAAAATCCCATGTGTTTTTCTGTAGAATTCCATAGTGCTCTTTCACGAGGTTTCACTAGAGCCCAGTCAAGGAAAACAGATGCTAAATATTACTGTACTTGAGTAACTAAATTCTCACAGAATCTTACAGTGAAACCTCCTAAACTCAGAGGGATGGAAAGAGAGGGGAGAAAAAAAAAAAGCTTGCTTATTATTTTATGCTGCCATTGAAATACTAGATTTCTCTGTCACAAGAAACAAGTGTGTGTGAAATGAGCTTGTGGGTTGCCTGTGAACCAGAAACATCCCTTCTGTTTTCATTTCATAACAAGCCTTCCTGGGGGAGACTGCCAACACTTTTTATGTTAGCAATGATTATCTCTACACACACAACAAGCACTGTCTGTGGGGTCTGGCCTATCAGAAAACATATTTAGTTTGGAAACTACAAATGCTAAGGAGACTTGAGGGCAGGAGGTGGAAGAAAACAAAGAAGCTAGTTGGCTGTGAGGTGTTTACATGGGTTTAGAGCTGTGGCTTTGGTGTTCAAACCTGGCCCTCCTCAGCAAGGTCTGAAATCACATTTAAGTGCCATGTAAAATGCCTTTCCTCTTGTTTTTACTTCTCAATCATTAGTCCTCTGGGAAACATAGACCTTGTCAGCCCAGTAGAT
The DNA here is from genome assembly GCF_000705375.1 of Tinamus guttatus. Next base: position 72,876 of record NW_010584966.1, on the reverse strand, counting down.
GCAAAGTCAGTTTTAGTGGAGCTCCCAGCTGGATTACGCACAGTATGTGTAGCTTGCCTTATGCAGGTGTGCTGACTTTGCAGCTTGCAGCAGTATGTATTTGCTGAAGGTATCTGCCAGTGCTGTACCTTGCCCAGGCACCAAACTCCCTGCCAGCCCCTGGTCTTAAGCTTCTGTGCTGGGATCAAGCCCCAAAGGGAGGGAAAGGGCTGCTCTGTGTCCTCATACATAGAGCCTGTGCTGAAAATTTCTATTTCATGAATCCTTCTACAAATATTGCTGCATGAGTCCATGAGCTCTTGCAAGGGTTAGGGCAAAGAAGAGGAGCTATAGCTGAAGCTGTCTGTGGTGGCTCCCTTCCTGAACTACTATTTTATTGCACTGGTGGACAATATATTACTGATATATCCAGAAGGGCATCTCCTGTGTAATATAAGAATGGAGGTCCTGAAGGCATATTCTATTGGGATTAACCACTGATGGTCTGTATGCCTTCCCAAAGGGATATTACTGTGATGAGGGCTATTTGGGCTCCCTGTTTCTTTTCCCTATCAAAAGTGCCTGAATGAGTGATGTTGGAAGGGTGATCAGCAAAAGCTTTTGCATCATGCACAAAAAAAAAAAGTGTCTGGGTTCTATTGACTTAAAGAAAGTATATAAAGGCTAAATGGCTGAAAATAGCTTCTGAGTCTTGTGTTTTAGGTATATGCTGTCAAAGATGGCTCTCGGGTTTTTTGAGGTGTTGGGTTTTAATTCTGCAGGCCAGAGCTGGAGGTAGGAATATTTCTGAACCCTTCTACTTATTAGCCCCTGGCATATAGGAGCTCTGAAGGGAAAGAAAGGAGCCTGTTGTGCTAGGTACTGTACAAACACTAAACAAAACCGGTTCCTGCCCAACTCAGTCTACTGCATGCAAATTAACTGTCAATTACTGAATGCTTAAAATAATTCTGGCAATTGCTGGCATGCTACAAAAGTTAGGCTCTACCACATCCTGCTCGTTAAAATTTTGTGGTTGACCTCTGAGTGGCAGCTTGAGCTAAAAGGTGCTGAAGGGTGGGGTGAGGGAATGCTGGTGTTGTTCCGATCTTAAGGCAACTACTTGTTTTTCTTGCCTCAAGAGGGAGGTATTTCAGGCTGCCTGTTATAGCTTCTGCTTCTTGCCTGAATATGTGCCCAGTGGTGAAGTTACTGGGATTGAGGGAAGGGTGCTCCACCTATCTTAAACCAAGGTGTGTTTGGATACATGCTGGAAGGAGGAGGCTGTTTTGAAGAGGCTGCTCTCATTTTATCCAGTGTGGATGAAAGCAGTGGCACTGAAGACAGTTCTGCCAGTTTAGGCCGAGCATCCTGAAGTGCTCTGCCATCTCGAGCTGAGCAATGGCATTCCTTCATGAAGCCAGTCTACATAGTGTAAGTTACTAGACAAACACTTCATGCAGTGGTGCCTGTATCATGCTAGGAGTTATTTACACTGTCATGGCTGTGCTTTTTTAGTATGCTGTCTGTTCTTTGATACTCCCTTCTCTGTTCTAGCTTCTGTTATTTAGTCCTGAATTCTGGCTTCCCAGCTGCCTGTGGTATCCTGCTGGCATCCCTAGAGAGCAGATGATTTGCAGTAATAAGTGTTCTCTGTAGCAATCAGCCTGCTTTCAAGTGGTTAGTAACTCAAACTGCACTTGGAAGATGTTCCCTCAAAGCCAGTGTGTGCCCTTTCTGGCACTATACAAGTCAAAAACTTGCCCTGAAATTAAGTGGTTTACAAGGCTAGCACAGCAAAGCATCTCTGCTTCTGCTGCTTAGGATATGTAAGAAAACTCTCCAAACACAAAAACCTTGGACTTGAGCATAACTGGGTTAACAAGAGGACTCCTCAGCTAGTCTGGTGCGAGGCTGAAGTGAGGATAGATTTGTAGCTGCTGTGCCAGCAATCTGATGGCAGTGGAGGGGTCATGGTGAAGGAGGTCTGCTGTCACCAGATACTATAAGAAGAGAGGATGTGGTGATTTGGAGGTGAAGTGGTGATAAGCTCAACTTCATACTTTCACCTAAATAAGATTGCAAAATACTCAAAGCACCTTAAGACCCACTAGAAGTGTTATAAAACTGTTATGTGCAGTGACAGCAACCTCTGGGTGGCAGCTGTTGAAGACAGAAGGACTATGCCATGTGACAGTTTGGGAAGGAAATGCTGGTTGCCTCCCAGCAAAAACAACACAAGCTAAACCTGGGTGGTAAGCCTAGGTCCTGGTGGAGGCCTCCAGCTCAGTCAGCCCTTACATTAAGATCTTAGTGCACATGCTAATGCCAGCTCTCCCTCTCACTCACTCTTTCATTTGCAATGCCTCTTTTTTTTGCCTCCCAGTCCTCTATGTTGTGATTTGTGGCTTGTGTAGCAAAGCTCATGCACTTTCTGGTCTCCATAAGTTACTAAAGAGGAGACAAGCAAGGCTGAAGCCCATGATGGAAAACTGCCAAGGTAATGTATGCTCTAATTTCATGTGATGAGCAATATGCCCTCCACTGAGACTGGGGCTGCATGTGCCATTGCCTTTCCTAAAAACAGGAAAATCGGCTTCTGGGAACGCACTTGCTTCAGCTATACAGTAAGGCCCTAGCAAGGGAAGGCTGCAGCAGGAACATAAGTCTGCACAATATTAGCAAAGAAATCATCTTATTGAGTATAAGCTCTGTATCTATCAATAGATGAGTTTGGCATGAAGCCCTTGTGTCAAAGTCTGTAATTTGCTAACTATCATACTACTGCAATGATCAAAATAATTTGTTTGACAAACCAACTATTGCTGTAGCCAGAATAAGTCCAAGTAACATTGTGCTTGTCTTGTCTACCTCTGATGCCCAAAGCTCACGATTTCTTTTCAGTTTTTCTTGTGACTCCCAAAGACTAAAAGCTTTCTACCTTTGTTTCTAGGAGACTAATTCTCCATGCTTATTAATTTCCATCCCACATGTTTTCAGCCAAGAGCCTGCTCTGTATCTCACAGCTCAAAAGTGTGAATGCTGCATGAAGGACACAGTATAAAAACAGTGAATTGCAATAAGAAGTCTTCTTGCAACAGCACCAACACTGAGATATTTGACAGTAAGGATAAGGATATAATATCCTGCAAAGGCAATTCCCTGCTCTGCACATAGAG
>NW_010584966.1:39656-69681 GCF_000705375.1 Tinamus guttatus | reverse complement strand
TTCTGAGTGTGTTCTGCTTGCAAACTGGGTAGCTCTAAAGCTGTGTTTCTAGAAGGATGGATTTATAAATGAAGTCCCAAGCAGGTGTGTAGGAGAAACTCCAGAGTCTTTCTACTCCAGACTGCACCTGAACCTCATTAGCTATCAGAATGGTTATAAAAGGTGCTTTAGTGCTACCAGGAATTGGGCTTTTTCATTGCTTATTCTACTAGTTAAACTCCTTAAAGTGTTAGTTGGTTTAGAGGGCTTGCTGGATGCCTCACATGGTTGAAAGTCATCAGTAGCCCTTGTGCTAGCTGCTGTGTAAGCCTAAAGTAAGCGTTAACTTCTGGTGAAGAGTCTATATTCAACAGGTAGATGAACAGACTAGTAATAGGAGGTGTGTAACAGTGTGATGTTAGTATTCTTTCCAAGTATTACTTGATAACAGCTCTCTAAAAACCAAGTTATGGCAGCAGCAGATTATGCAGATGGTTGGCTAGATGCTTTCTGATATTTTGTCCCATCTAGCTTAGGGCTTGTTTTCTCCAAGCTTTAAGTGTTGCACAAATATCACATGTTGACTAAAAATACCCTTTCGCTTGGCTTTCTGATGATACATGGTTGTCTGTCTAGCATTTACTTTTTCTTCCTTTGAATAGTGGAATTAAGCCATAGAGCTAGTGTGTTTTCTGTTTCTTCTCTGAAGCATTTTCAGTTTCACTGGTGTTTTCATAAGTGGAACAGAAATTAGTTTTAAAATTACCTGTTATTAACCCAGCAAGGGTCCTTACCAGAAGAGAAAGGAAAAGCCAAGCGAGGGGGAAATGTCAGAAGGGAACATACTACCTACTGTATGTTATGACTCACCTAAGCTTAACTGTTACCACTCAAAACAGCAATTATGTTGCTTGTTACTTGACACCAGTGTACTGAATCTGCCTCTGGCCATGAAAGAAGAAATTGCCCAAGGGAAACAGGTGGGATTTTACTGCTGGCTTTAGGTGTGGTGGGTGTGAAAGCACAGCTGAAACAACGGGGCAGCTGTGTGGGTATGTTGGATCCCAGGCTCTTGCTGGGCTATATGCATGTTTCATGTTGGTTTTTGCCCGTTTCACTTGCCTTCTGAACATGTGAAATGATGAATTGCAAGGACTTCAAAAACCCTTGGTAAGGCTTGATGAAGGCTTCAGTTCTGTGACTGGAATCCTTGTCTGTCCAGCCTTTTCTTGAAGTGTTGTCTTTTCTGCATAGGAAGAATTGCACGAGGTTAAAAGGGGCTGATAGCCCCTGCTCCCAGCCCTCCCCGCCCCTGCCACGCAGGGCCCCTGGGCACAGCAGCAACGAGGACCAAGCACCCACCTGCGGAGCGGGGAAGGAGGCGGCTGTGCGGAGCCCCTCGGCCGAGCCAGGCCAGGACGCGGCTTTCCAGCCCAAAACCCCCGCTCGCCCCTTGCGCAGCCGCGGTGGGGTGGGGAGGGGGGAGCGCGTTCTGGAACGTTCCATCCGCGCGGCCGCCGCCGCCTCGCGCAACGCTCCGAAGGGCCCCGCGACGGGGCGGGCCGCCGAATTTGGACCCTGCGGAGCCGGTGGAACCGGAGCCGCTTCCCCGAACCGGCTGGTGGCTGCGGCTTGAGGTAAGGGGAGGCTGGCGAGTGTGCCCCGGTGCTGACCTGCAAGTACCTGCCGGGGTGTTGGTGTTGGCGCGTGCATTGCTGCAGGGCGCTGCTGCACCATTTGTCTGCAATATTGCACTGCAGAAACACCAAGTAACTTAGTGCTCTCAAGGCAGATGCTTTCCGTGTGTGTTTGAGGTGATTTCTTCTCTGGTATCGCTGTGACTGCCTTCTTGGTAGATCTTTTTGAGTAAGAGTTATTTACTCTTTAGCAGGAATCATGTCCTTGCTACATGGAGTTTTTTCTGGTTTTGCTCTTTGCTTGTGTAAGGATGTTTTTGATGAACGCTGGTATGTTGACTGGAAATGTTAAGAAATGGGGAAACTGGAGAAAGGAAGAGCTGAAATTGAGCAATGCCTCTTTCTGAGGAACAGATGAGCTGTATTATGAGCTGGTTATGAGCTGTATTGCTCCTGCATTTATTATTAAACATCCTGTCCTTGAAAGAGGCGCTAAGGCCAATTTTGCTCACGAAGTGAAGTTTTATCTCTGGCATTTGTTGTTGTAGTCTACTCCAACATCATGTGTCAGCATTATGTGCTTGTCTTGGCCTTGACTGCAGTGGCCATGTGGAAGGGAGAAGAGTAGTGAGGATGCCGCAACACTCCCCGTGTAGAGACCTACCCCAGGTGCCTGCCTTGGAAATAAGCACTTTGAGATATGTAATATTGCCTCTACAGGAGAGAGAGAGAGAAAAAAAAAAAAAAGTGGAGTCTGTGCTTGCTGGTGTCACCCAAGGTTAGGCTTTCCCAAGCCCTGGAATATGTATTGCATTGGACACCAGTGGGGATCAATCCTACAGAATGCCAAAGGGGAGTTACTAGATATCTAATGACCTTTTAAATCATCCAAGGTGTCTTGGATGTTGTACTCCTGAGCAGCAAGAGCATGCTCAATCTTTGCTTGCATTTACTGCTCTCTCCTGTTCATGTTCATTGGTTGCTTGCATTTACTGCTCTCTCCTGTTCGTGTTCATTGGTAACTGATTGACTTTGAATTTCACATGGGGCAAAGAAAAATTGCTGTTCAGCTTCCTCTTGAAAGAGAGGAGCCAAATTTCACTTGGATTCTGGTCTGCTCTATGGGCTTGCAAAGGGAGAGTGAGCTCTTCCTAGCTTTTCTGATTAATGGGTTCTTAAGAAAGTAAAGTATAGTCAGAGCAGTTCCTAGGGGGGAAGGAGGCACAGGCAGTTGTGAAAGGTTTAGGGAGTTATTCACAGTCTGAGTTTCCAGCTGCTTTCTGCTCTCTGTTCAGAAAAGAAATGAACATGCTCCATACAAATGATATATACAGAAAGCAAAACAATGGGGTAATTAGGAGTTGTCTAGTGCAGATGGAGTTTTGGTCCTGAAAGATCTAAACCCACTTCTGCAAATCCTTGTGGTGTTTTTTCTCTCTTTTTAAAAAGCATGTTTTTGCTTTGAATCTTGAAAAAATCTTTGCTCTAAAATCTTGAAAATGGAGCAAGCTATGCAAGTGTTAAATTCAGTTTAGTGGTGGCCTTACCTAGGAGAAAGGTTTGGTGGTGTCTGTCCCAAGAAAACATATTGTAGTTGTGTAGTGAGAAAGGAATATTTGACTGTGGCTTAAATCAAAAACAGAATGTTTGGCAAAAATGAAATGCTATGTTTTACCCTTGAGTCAAATCATAACAGAAAACCTCATAGTTGGGAAGAAATAAATAGGAAACTGTGCAAGCACAAATTACTGCCTTTTCTGGGTGGGCTGAGTTAAAAGTTGTCTCTACTGCCCTGGATGAGGGTTGTGCCCTCCCTCTGTTAGAGGGAGAAGGGAGCCTGTGGGCTCTATTATAATAGATGTTTTTGCAGGCATTTTGTTGAGGCTCTCTGCCTCTAGCAGAACTGTGCAGTTAGCAAATAGCACTCTTTGCAAAGGCGTACCCTGTTAGCTGAAATCGAGTAGTGGCTCTGTGCTTGCCTCTGTATAGTTAGACAGGAGGGTAGGGCAAGCAAAGGGTTTTCTCAGTAAAGCATTGGGGATGGGCTGTATTTTGTGGTTTACAAGTGCTTTATGTTATGTGCTTAAATGCTGGTTGTGCTTCCAAGGGTAGAAGGCAAATTGATGAGAACAGAAGCATGTTTAACTTGAACATACTTTGGTTTTTAGCATCTTCCCCCCCTGCCAAGAAGGTTACCTAAGGTGAATAGGTGGTTTCTTTTTAGGGAACTGCAGACTTGTGTCTCAAGGTTCTACAGGCAGATACTTTAGGGACAGTGGTACATCTTTGCATGTATAATGCTGCTATGCTGGGTAAGGTCAGAAAAATAGAGAAGTTGCCCTCTGCAGCATGAGGGGTACTTTAATGGAGAGCAGGTAAAGGCTGTGTTGTAGGACAGATGATCAGGAGGTGGCTGTTTGGTCTTGCTCTGTGTGCCACCAGGTAGGCCATCCCCTGCTGCTGGGACACGTGTGCTCTGCTGCTGTGGCTGCACAGTCACCTCCCCAGATAACCCGGCTATATGGGCCGCTCTGCATTGCGGACCAGCCTTTCCTCCCTGCCTTCTGTTGTGTCTGGCAGCTGCAGTGGTCCTTTCTGCTAGATAAGGTGGTTGTTGAGAGCAGCACTTGCTCTTGGGCAATAGTTTAACACCCTTGTGAAATCTGAATGTACCCAGGTGTGTCTAACAGGAATTAAAGAACAAATACAGAGTTTCCCAAAGGTCAGCTTATCTTCCTGAAATAGTTAAGCTTTGTTCAGAGGACAAGTAGTGTTAAGGGAGTTCAGGGCCCTGAGATAAAAGGCTTTGGGGTACAGGGGGAAACAGGTCTTGGAGAGAGGGAGACTGGTGGCTTTTTTGAGGCATGAGTTTTTGGTAACCTGCAGGCTACCACGTTTTAAACTAATACTGTTTCTCTCATGATGTTCAGTTTGGGGTACATAAGTTCTTTTTTTGGTGTTTTTTTTAATTTTAGAGGCAACATTAGCTGATCAGATGCTAATGCTAAGGCACATAGGCATGTATTTATTCAAATGTACAAATAGGAAAAGCTGCTGGAGCCTTCTCTGAAGTATCTCTTTAGAGGAAGGAAAGAGAGGGAATTCCACTTCTACTAGAGGAAGATAAAAACCACTTCTCAATGCATAGGAAGTACATGATGATTTCTGGGCCTATTTTAAGTCCAGTAAATGAGTGAGCAGTGGTAAAATAGAACAGATGGGAGGGAATTCCCTCAATACAGAAAGCTGTAGAAAAGCTTTAAGCTTTTTCTTCCCTTAAAGAATAGGGGGCTCATGTCTTATAGCCAAATACTGTTATGCATAACTGCAGCATGCCTGAGGTGTGGTTTGTCCTTCTGTAGCTATCGAGTTTCCCCAGAATCATGAGAACTCATGTGCTTTAATAAATTAGAGTGCATGAATAGTAACGTGTGCTTTTATGCATGTGGACAAGTTGACCTATGCCTAAGGTAGCAAGGCTGCTTAATAACAGGCTTGGATAAAGAGCTAGAGTCTTAAAGATGATTTTTTTTTTTTTTTTAGGCTGGAAAAAAAACTGATTATCTATTAACTGGGTTGAGCTCCATATCTGTCTTCTGTATGTCTGTCAGGTGCATAGCTGTAGGGCACTAATCTGACTGATTCTGAGAACAAATAAACACCTGAACTCCTGTAGAACTGGAGTCTTAAGACAAATGGGGGGTGAGGTGAAAGGCAGGAGCACCTAGTAGCTCTGGCCTCATCTAAATCCATCTGCTATTCTCCTTAGGAGGATTTAGATGGCTTTGTTTTCACCTCCAGCTTTTTGTGCCTAGGTAACAATGTGAGGGTTTGGCTTGTTGAAACACCCCCCATTCCATGACAGACCTTGTTCTGATGATAGCGGGTCTTGCTTGCAGTTTGCATATCTGTAACCATTTCCTGGAGCTTGGTCAGTTTGCCAGTCTCTTTTCATTCATTGAAATGTTCTCTTTCCTTAGGCTATGGTGCAAAATCCCTTCTGATCTGAGAGAGTTGTTGTCCAGGGAGCTGTGCTGAGAGGATGCACTGGAAAGCAGCAGGACCTGAAGCTGAGGAGCGTTTAAGGCATCCGCCTCCTGCCCTGCAGCCAGAGGAGGGTTAACGGGGCGCGCGGCTCCCGTGCCGGCAGTGTGTGCTTGGCAGGGAGATGTGCTGCAGTACGTGAGAGGAGGAGTGCGCGGCGCTCCCTTCGGCTCGCCGGCTGCCCCGCTGACTGGGCGTCTCGGGGCTGGGGAGGGCTCCTCAGCCCGCGCCCCGTCTCGCTGCCTGGGGACCTGTCCTCCTTCACGTGGCCGTGCCTGGCATGGGCCGGCTGCTGCGCGGCGCCGGTGCGACAGCCTTGCCGGCAGCAGCTCCGCTGGCTGATGAATGAGCGCTCGGAGCAGAGCCAGGTAAGATGCTGAGCCTCCTCGTGTCCCTGCTCCTGCTGGCCTCGCGCCTGGGCGGCCCGGGGAGCCTGCAGCAGGGTTGCAGCAGGTAGATCACCAGGTTGGGGGCTTGGAACCAGACTAAAAAGCCTAGGTCTTTGGGGACACATCATAGTCCCCCCTGGAGCACCCCGAGGGTGGTTGTGTTGCCTTATCCACTGTGGTCCCTATGTGGAGAACTGAAGTTACTGCAAGTCAGTAGTAAAGCTATTAACATGGACTGCTGAAAAGGCTGTGATGGGAAGGATTGGCTTCTATTTTGGGGAGGTCATTTTGGTTGCTTTTGATTTACTTTGTTTCACAAGGGGTTAATGTGAAAGACTGGCACATAATTAAAATACTACCTACCATGCAGCTGTGGAAAGAATGGGTGTCTTCAAGCAGGGTGGATTGAATTTTCAAATAGTACTGTATCTAATCTATTTTCTGGACTTTCTGGATAGTGTAGTCCTGCATATATTGCTTCAGTGAAACTTGCTGCTCTTAGTGGTCATGTTTCCTGTTCCTAAGGGTTTATCTTCTTTAATTTTTGCTTTGATTAAAAAAAACCTTTTAGCTTTTTAGCTCACAACATGTATTCATAGTTTGGATGTTTAAGTGTTTGCCTTGGAAATTTTATGCTTGGTGGGAGCTAGGAGGCTCCTAAATAGAGCAGGTAGGTTTTGTCATCAATGACAAGGCTAAACTCTTTAAAAACAGCAAATTTATACCTGACTGTACTTTCCATGGCTAGTTCTTGCAGCCACCTATGTCTGTATGTTAGGAGGCCTTACTGAGCAAGGTCTAATGAGTTGCCAGATATTAGACTGGAGCGTGGGCAGAGCCAGGCAGTGCTATGTCAATGTCAGCTCCAAACTTCTACCTGACTAATCTTTTTAATGATGATCCTTCACACAGTGAGGTGTTAGGACTTAACCAATGCAGACATCACCATCTTTTACTGTGTTAGCTGGCTGTAATTCTCTGAATATTGCAACTCTGATCAATTTAACTTAAATGTGCAAGTCTTTTTAATGGAAGGAAAAGAAAATGCTTACAATAGACTAGCCACATATGTTTAAATGTGTAGAAATCTTGTGAATGCAAGAGTAACAAACCTCATCTACCATGGGTATTCTGATTGAAATGTAAAACTACAGAGGAGAGGCAAAAAGGCACATGGAAGTTTCTTGATTTCTATGAAGCATTCCCTCTTTTTGGTTTAATTTTTTTGAAATCTATTTGGTGTTTTGGTTAGGGGAGCTGCAAACTTTGTCCAACACAGTAGGGCAGTAAACAGTGTGAATTCTTGGCCTCCTGCAGAAAGAACATGTTTTCTTCATCTTTTCTTTAGTACCTGAAGATAGAATTTTGTCCATGATCTAAACATATCTTCTCTTGAACTTGGTTAGCTGTTAGCACTGTTGGCCTGTGGTAACAATCACTTACGTGTGTCATGAGAGCTAAGGACATGCTAGTAGCCTTCAGATAGTGATGAGATACTGGGAGTGGGGGAGAGGGAGTAATCCTGTTCTCCATATGCCTCCATTTTCTGTGAAGACTTTAACCTTTCACCAATAGCTGGAGATACTGTGCTTGCAGTGAAACTAGTGTACCTGGTTCAGGGGTGACTAAGCAATGAGTTCAAGAACTTTTTTAATTCTGTTTAATAACTGTTCAGTATTTTTCAAAGCATCTGTTGCTAGTTTTTCGTGTTTTGTGTAAGATTTAAGAATGTGCTGTTTTCTAAAACTATTATATTGCAGTGTTTTTTGTGAGCCTAGACTTCGAAAGTCAGACTTTCATCTTGTCTCCAAATATTGTTGCGTTTTGTGTATGTGCTGTATTTTAACATAGTAGAACAAAGCATGCTGCCATGGTTCTGTTCTGGGTTCTTTACAAGTAAACTGTAAATTGATGCACTGAAATCATGCACTGTTCAACCAAAATGTGGCGTGCTGCCTGTGTGATGCTGTCAATGTGGATGATGTCTCGTGCAGACCTGTTTCTGGCACCTCTCTGTACACCAGGAATAGGCCTCGTGATTCCTAATTGTACTTGTTCTGTAAGCCATCTAATTCCTGTTACAGTTTATTTTCAGTTTCCAGCTTGGTTTTATTTCCAGCATGTGCTTCCCAAACATGTTTACATCCTTCTGCCTCTGTTCTCTCTACTTAGAAGTTGGATGTTTAGCAAGATGGAGAGCAAGGCCTGGGCCCTCTGTAAGGCTGCTGATATGTGCGTTTCTATAGCAGGGTTGTAAAAGGAGTAAGTTCTGCAGAGGAGCAATCATGTCATGTTTCTGTGTGTGTGACTGGCACCTACTAATGGGGAAAACTTTTGGAATTAGTTTTTGAAGCTGCTGTGGAATGTCTCACCCTAATCAGGGACGAGGCAGGGGTACCAGGCCAGAACTGTGCTGTTCTAGCCTTGTAGCTGCCGCTTGTGCTGTGTCAGAGGTTTTCAACACATGCACCAGCTTCTGGACACTTCCTTGCATTCTACTCTGTGGCTGTTCTCCAGGAGGCTAAAAACTAGCTGTGTGCTGCTTGCTTCTTGTGTGCTGTGTTGAAAGGAGGAGGTTTTGGAAATAGTGTTCTGTTATATCTGTCCAAGATTATGACTGTCTTTCTCATTTATGTGATCCAAGAGAAGCTAATGTAAAAGAACAAGCTGTCATCTCTCCTTCTGGTGTGACACTCATCACTGTGACACATGACACAATGGAAAGGCCAGAGATCTGCCAGCTGGAGAACCTTGCTGCCCCTGTGCCCCCTTAAGCCAAGAGGGGAGCTCATCCTCAAAAGGCCAGTGTACCTGATCTGGCAGGCCTGGTTTCAGCGCTAATTGTATAAAGTGTGGTACAGAGCACATATGGGAGAGGAAGGTAGGTCTCCCCAAGGGTCTTGTCGAATGCCCAACGGGGCAGGTGGCTCAGTCTGGAGCTGTCGGTGCAGTTCTGAAGGGTCTGTGCGTTTGTTAGGACACGGCGCAGGTGGGAAGGGAAATGACACCAAAGGCTGGGTGTGCTGTCTAGGCTGTAGTGCTGATGGAGTGTGAGATTTCTGCAGCTCTTGCACAGGTTTCCATTCCTAACTAGGTCATTTGCAGTAGTTATGCCTAGGTGGCAGCCTCGATGACTGCAGTAAAGCCATGTGTTTTTTCTGCTCCATTTTGTTTTTTTAGATAGTCCTTATGTAAAATTCTATAGTTATGTCCAAAAAATGAGTGTACTTGCAAGTCCATGTATGTATTAAGCCATTTAATAGCAAAAACAAGTCACTTGTGGAAGAGGCTTAGTCTTACATTTTTAAATTAACTCTATGGCTGAAAAGGAAGATATATAGCCTTAGACTATGAGTAATGTGTGTTGAAGTAGAGGATTAATCATTTTAAGGATTGGATCAACATTGTGGAGAGTCCAGCTAATGACTTACTAGTTGGCCAAGGCAAGTACTGGGAGAGAGTACTGCTGGGTTAAGGTGTACCCAGATGATCCATGACCTTTCAACTTGCAGGACCCGAGTACATGCAGTCATGGTATTTGCAAGTAGTGGAAAAGGAAAATGGAAGTCAACAGAAGATGGAGCAAGTGAAGTCACTGTTATAAGTTCTTTAGAAGAATTGTTTGGTTTTCAGTTATCTATATGAAAAGTGTCCTAGATGGGCCTTGAACAGCAGCTGGGGTTTCTGGAAACTGATGTATGTGAGCAAGGGAGAGGCCAAGGTGACTTCTAAACTACCTACAGATGAGTCCAGGTGCCTCTGGCGTGCCAGTACTAAGACACCCTTCAGAAGTACCCCAAGGTGTTGTGTAGATGCATGCCTGCATCACCAGTTTGCTGAAAGGGGAGATGACTGTATCCTGAAAAGCATTTCTGCTTGAGACAACTTCCACACTGTTGAAAAGCCTCCCCTAATGCTTGTGGGGGACAGTGCTGGCTCTCTTGCTGTTTATTCCTAACTGCAGTTGGGTTTTTTACACACACAGCACTAAGATCTGCAGCAGGTGCGTTATTAAGCTGCTTTTAAGAGCCAGCTGAGCCCTGCAAACAAGGGTCTTAGGCTTGTTTTGTAGCTTCCCTTCTCTTGTGAGTCTCTTTGCAAGTGTAGGAGTTTAAGACAGCTCTCATGTCAGTCTGTCATACTGCTGTCATGTTTTTGATTTATTTTTTCCTGTTACTTGATAAAAGCCTTAATTATTCTGGGCTGTAATTTGTGTCAAGTGTAATTATTGCTAAAATGATCTACTTGAGCCTTCCATCCTTTGGAGATCCTTTGTTCATCCTGAGATGAGAAGAAATGGAGCTAAGGTTGCTTGAGGCTAAGACCTGTATGCCATGTCCACTGCAGTGTTTCCACCTGCCCCTTTTTTTTTTCCATTGGAATCTGATCAAATTTTATATGAAATATTCAATTGAAGCTTAACAAGACAGCTATGAGCGTGGGAATAAGGGGCTCTCTGATTTCTAGCTTTTTTATTCTTTGACTTCCTGGCTAACTTGAGGTTTCAGGGAAAAGAGAACTAATCACAGCAACATAGCCAATCCATGTTAATAGTTTTACTATGAGTATGCTCCAAGATACGTGCCACAGATGTGTTTATGACAAGAAATGGGTTAGAGCTTTTATAATGACAGGTAGATCTGCTCGGAGTAACACTCGGTGTATTCAAATCCAATTATGCTGCTTCCAAAATGTCATAAGGAAAACTTATGTGTAGAGTTTGACTGTCTATGTGCCATCTGTGTGTTTTTAGTGAAGCTCTTCAGTAACTTACATATAGTTCTTGTGTGATTGTTGTCTTGGTCACCCTTGCATTGCCAGCAGAATTCCCAAGATAATAAAAGTAATGAAGCAATATGAGGAAGGAGAAGGAGGAAATGCAATACAGGCATTTGGAAACTGGTTAAGACAAGTGTGAAAGAGTCTTGCAGTTTGGCAAGGTAAATTTGTTCAGTGGTAGCAGTAAACTTTGTTGTATATCAAGTCCTGAAGGGAACTGCTTTGGGATTGTTTGGCACTTCGATTAGGTTTCTGCAAACCCCCAGCCCAAGTCCCATTGCTTATAGGTCTAACCAGCCATCTTCCTGGCATTAATGAAGTCTGCAATCACGATGTTATGCACAGGCTGTGAAGTGAGGCTCTCCCACTGTGGGAATAGCTTAATTATAATGCTAGTAAAAATACAGGGCATAATTACTTTTGCTCCTTTGACTTTGTTAATTATTGCAAGGAAAGAAGTGCAGTAGCTCCAGTACTGAGAATGTTTTTCGGCTTCAGTCTGTAGAACATGTCTCTTGGTCCTGTTTATACAATTTAGGTAACGGGTTGTCAGTCTGAGATAAGCAAGTCATGTTTGTACTCTGGAGATGAGTGGTTATTAGAGGAGTACAGGTGTGCACAGCACAGTTGGGTTTGGATTATGCGGTGGAGGAAGTTGCTGTCTCTAGAAGAGCTGCTAATAACAGGAGAAAGAGCAGTAGGGCTATTGCTGAGCTTGGAAGAGAGGGAACTTACACAGAATGTGTTAGCGAGCTGGGGTTTGGCAGGCATTGGGAGGCATGAGAAATCAAGCAAGGCAGAAGCGTTTCTGGGAATTGTGATGTATGGTTGCAAAAGGATGAAAGAGCAGGGTTTGGAAGCTGGGGTAGCGCAGGGCACACTGCTGTGTACTCCTTTCCTTAGGGAAAAGGATTGCCTCGCATGAACTTAAGTTTAGGAATAGCTTTTGATTGCCTTGTGTGCTGTCTGCCTATGAACTATGAGCCATGTTTCACAACTGGGTTTTTCACAGGTTCAAAAAGATTTAAAGTCTTTGGGATTAAGTACTTTGAGAGAGGGAAGGATGCAGACTGGAAATGGGAAAGAAATTCTTCAGCTGAGAAAACTGGAGACGAACTCGGGGAACTTCTGGAAACTTTGAGGTTCCTTGAACCTATGCAATATGTGCCTTTTCAGAAATGGCAAAGGATAGTGGAAAAACTTTCAAATGGCAAGTTTCTCATGAAATTTTACTTGTTTTATATATCCTACCTGATTCTTGTCCTCACTTGTGCAAGGCAAATGGATCATGGTTGAGATGATACTGCTCTTTTACAGCTAGGGAGGTGGTGGCATATGTGGCCAGCTGCTCAGGTAGATTCAAATAAGACAGTTATTTGGGGTCTGTGGACTACCATGTAGTGATTAAGGATCAGATTCAATTCATTATTAGGTTTCTGACCTATTGAAGTAATTATTTTCAGATGAGATAAGTGTATATTTGGTCTGGTTAAAATAGGGGGAACACAGGGTAGCTGCAGCAGACAGATCTTTAAGATAGCTAAGTGTCAGTGATTTGAGCACAGTCTAATGATAAAAGACACTGCTTAGGTTTTATTTTTCATTTTGCAAAGAAAAGGGTGATTTCTAGGCAGCTTGTTCCTCTTTTTAAATGGAGTGTATTCTAGAGGTCCTAATTTCCAGGTAGGGCCTCAGACATGGATTTCTTCCCCCCCCCCAACCCCAAAAGCAATCACCTTGTTTTGCTTTGAGCCATTTGGTGCAGTTGTGAGGTGGTTTCGAGGTCTCAGGTGAGCGTGTGTGTTTGCACAAACGGATGCCTGCGCACTCCGAGGGTCAGTGGGTGCTGCAGTGGTCAGCAACGGGTGATCCCAGATGTGTCCCAGGGCCTCGTGGTGCTGGTCAGGCACTAAGGCATCTGTGGATGGCAGTGCTCTTGGTCGGCATGGCTCTTGTTGCATGCAGATGATCATCTTCTCTATTTCTTCCCACACAAATCTCCTCCCTCCACCTCCTCTGACAGTCAAGCCTTGTTTCCATGGAGCTGTTTCATCCATACCTTAGGAAATCTTTTTCCCCCTTCCTCTATAGGCTTAATTTGTGGTTTCCATGGAAACCTTGGAGGAGGGAAGGCCCGTTGGTATCTTATGCAAGTAAGCACTGAATCTTGGTCTGCTGCGTTTATGAACATCTGCTGCTAATGCACATGATGGCAGTGTGTACTGCCCTATTAGTTATTCTAGATTATGTCAAATAGGGAAAGTGCTTTGGGGACTGTTTGACTTAAAGTTCAAACTATGAAAATTAGTTAAACCATGGAATTTAAAGTAAGCTGGCCTGAGCTGAACTGTGCTGTGCTGTGGAAGTCTAAAGAAGTTTGGGTCAAAATGAAAGGAATCATGCAGTTTATCCAGTGTCTCTGAGTCTTCCCCTAGGATGGAAAAGTCCTTAAAATTCATCAAGTACTTAGTGTGCTTGTAAATCCATAGGGAAGTACTAATGTTTCTTTTTCTTTAAATGCTTGGTATGTACTGAGGAGGGTGGGGAAGGGAATTGAATATTCCCGGCAAGTTACGTGAAAGCCAAATCCCACAGCACTGTAATTCCAGGAGAGTCAGGAAGTGGAAGTGAGTTGTGTTGGAAGCTGAGTAGAGACCAGGAAATGACTGTGCAGTTGAAATAGAGCCCAGATCCCGGGCCCTGAGTATCAGGGCTGACAGCCCGGGCTGCTGGAGCGGGGTAGGAGAAGGCAGGTGGGGTGGGTGTGTGTGTGTGTGAAGAGGCAGGTCTCGGGGTACAGCTGAGCTTTAGCAAGCATCTCCCCACCCTCCAACCCCCGTTTGTACTGTACATGGTTCTGGTTTGAGATGACAAGAATACTATATGCTGGGGGGTAACTATAGAACTCTTCTTAGTGTCACTGAAGACAAACTGTTCAACCAAGTGCTTTATCTGCCTGCATCCCTGATGCTGCTGGGGGATCTGATCAGGCTCCCAAGGCTTTGCTGCTGTAAATTTCTGCTTTGCATCTTGCTGCTTCCATTTTGAAAGACGCATTGGCCAGGCCTAGAGAATGCAAAGGTGTCAGAAATTTTCCTAAGGAAATTTACCCTGGGTGTGTGCCTCCTTCCAGTGAATAGGAAGCGTGTTTCAATGGCATTGAGGAGGATGGGAAGGCTCTGCTAGTGACTCACCAATAGTGTGGAAAGCAGAAAGTTTTCTGCTTGTGTGGCTGAAGCACTGTGAGCGTCTGGAGGTGGATTAGCAATTAGTGTCGTAAATTCCTGAGCAAGATGTTTGATGTGAACCCTGGCAATGTGGGCCTCGAGTGTTCTGTTACGAAGCTGTAGCTCTTGGTGTTCTTGTCACTTCTCTTCAACTTCAAGTGACTAATATGGAGTATGTCCTGGTAGGTGATTATTTTAGTGTTCATGTGTGCTTGCTGCTTGGGTTGCTGGCAGCTGTTAAGCTTCACATCGAGCTTCAATTCACCTCTGTACCTCTGTTTTGTTATTACAGGTTGTTGAGGATCTCTGTCAAGTTCCCTTTATTTTGTGCTGATATATTTGCTGTACTTAGCTTCTATACTTAGATCCATGAGTAGTTGTTACTTACTTGCTTAAGGGTTTCTTGACACAATCTACAGAGTATTTAACCATTTAAACTTAGTGTAACTGTAGATTTCAAGAAGTGCCAGTTAGGAGATGGGAGAACAGTGTGAACAGGTGTATGGCAGCAGGTATTGCTTGCACTTTTTGCTTGTACTTTGTATTTGTGTTTGTTTTAAATATGTGGCTGTGCATAATTGTTTTTGCTATGCTTATTCTGTACAGTATTTGGACACTAGTTCTAGTAGCCAGCTCATCCTCTGCATTTATTGCTGCTGCTTTCTCCAGTCTGAGAGGAGATGCTCCAACATGCTGCTGTAATATCTCATTTCTCTGTTCGTTTGTCTTGGTTCTGTTTCTGAAGGTGTATTCAAGTCATTTGAGAGGTGTTGTGGTTTTCCTTTTTTCTTTGCCTCAATTTCTGGTGTAGGGTAATCTGAAAATGGCTGCATAAGCACCTGCTGAAGAAATGGGTAGTTCTGTTAAGTTTGTATCAGTAGGTATTTAATTCCCATAGTTGGCTTGAAACACAGAGTGGAGAAACAGGAGCTGGCCCTGGTGTGAGCTGTGCTTTTCTGGCTCCCAGGAGCGGCACAGACAGGTATGTTGTGTTTGGTCTTACTCTTGGGGAGCTCCAAGCAGTTTTCTTCCCAGGGAGTGAGATGCAGACTCTGTCTTTATTTGACTTGGCCTGAGTGATTTGAGACTGGCAGATGATGATTATTTGGATTCATGTGACAGGAACCCTCTGGATTTCTCGAGCAGGTGCTGCTGGGTTTTCACTTCCTTGAGGGGGTGAGGACCCAGTCTGCTGGTCCATCTGTCCAGGCGTCTGTCTCATTAAGTGCTCTGTGTCTCCCTCGAAGTGGGAGGATTGTTTTGATCTGAGCTGTAAGAAAGTGTTCATATCTCAGGCAGACAGCTGTGGTATTTGTGTATCTGACTAGTCTGAGTTTGGAAAAATGGAATAAAGCAATCATGTAACACTTCCACAGCCCTTGAAGGCACTCTGTGCTTTGTCGAAATGAGAGGTGTGTGACAGTTCATCCTATGCCTCAATCCACTCTGCTGGGAGTCCTTTTGGCAAGTGATTGAACTAACAGCCTTAAAATTTAAGGCTTGCAGAAAAACCCTATTTAATTCCAAGTGTGTAGAAACAACCAAATATGGAACTGTAGGCAAATTGCAGTTTTTATGAACTTTATTTTATTGCCAGTATCTATGTTATGTTGAAGAAGAAAACTCAAAAGCAATGAACTATGCTTTCATGAGGATCTTTTAGTAACTCTATGCTGTAATCTAAATAAATCTTTATAAAGCTCATGAGCTATTTACAATAGGCACCAAGGGGTATAGACTTTTTTAAAGATATGACTTAGTAGACAGTACTGCACTGTTTTATGGTGGTGTAAGTACTGTGTGAAAGATCCAAGATGTAGTAGGTGAGATTGCTTAGGTTGAGGGTGGGATTAATGATCCTTGTCTTTGGAGGCAGATTAAGTCTAAAATCCCAGTGGAAAGAAAATGAAGATCAAGACCCCAGGCATCCATGAAAGGTGGATTTTTGTCTTCCTTGGTACAGAAAGTGAAAAGCTTTGAAAACCATCCTGGCTTTCTTGGTAGCAGATACTGAGTGGCAGTCATAGTACTATTATTGGTGCTTTTCCAACTATGCCTAATCAGGAAGCCTAGTGGTTAGTTTAGACCCAAATCAAGCACTTACATGAGGTCTGTGCCTTAGATTTAATTACTAGATGTTGCTCACATTGGAGACTTTGATTCATGCAAAGTAGGTAATTGCCAGATTTCCATGCATTGAAGAAACTTGTTGTGCCTCACTGATTTTCCAGTTACTGGAGCTCTTTCTTGCTATGTAATGTGGGTTTTGATTGCACCCTGTACAATTTAACTGTAGGCAAACTGATGAGAGGGCCAGAAATACCATTAAAAAGAAAATAAGTGTCGTTGTTCATACCTAATAGTGGGAGGCTGGGAAGAAGTGGGAGCAAAATACCATGCAAGCTAGAATGAATGGCAGCTATATTAATAACTAATGAAAAGATGCTCTAGGGAACCAAGTATTTGCTCCTGGAGAGATTCTCAGCCCCAGATGCTGATTCAGGGCTGAATAATTTGTAACTAAGGACTTTTGAAACTGGAATTTAGTTTCTAAGGCTCTGAAAGCAGGGCAAGACTGTTTGGATTTTTACTTTGAGGATGCAAATATTCTAGTATCTTGCTGTACCTTGTGTCTGTGGTGTTACTGCCAAATTGTTTATGATGGAGCTAGAGGAGACATGAAACTGAGGTGTGAACTTGCAGAGAAAGTAAAGGAAGAGACTAAACAATATCTAGGTGCAGCTGATGTGCAGGGGTTGTAGAGAAAGCTTCTGACTATCTTTTTCCTCCTTTCTGCTGTTGGATTTGACTATGCCTTAGAATAGCTTTGGAATAAAAAAAAAAACCCACAGTTTGTAACTGTGTTTTCTGAGCTAGTGCTGTGGCTCTGTTCCCTGATAGAAATGTGAATTTGTATGTGTACATCACGGGGGGAGTTAGACCCTGAGGGTGGGATGCTGCTCTGCCTGTCACTGTTTTCTTCTGTCCCTTAAACCTGCTATATAGACATAAGTAGGCCGTTCTCAAAATCTTCAAAGAAAGGCAGGTAGCACAGAACAGAAATAGCTCAGAATAACACCATTCCTTCTCAAAACCACATACATCTTCCTCATGTCCTCTTTCCTTCCTACCCTATAGGCAATTCTAAAGTTAGCAGTAGTTAATATTTTAACATGAGGCTTGTTCTTGCATCCTGGAGTTGATAGCTCTGAGGAGCCCTTGATTTGTAAATTTGGTAGACTGAGACTTGGGGTTTTTTCTCCGTTTGTTGAAATGGAAAATGCCTGCTGAGAGAAATGTACACTCAGGCCTATTGCTTTACCTCTGTAGAAGGCAGCTTGGGAGCAGAACAGTTGTTTCAATCCCTTAAAACAGTGAGGGAAACAGGTGCAGTTCTTCTGAATCTCCCTGGGATGAGCTTGTTCTGCAAACATTGTGTCAAGGCTTGTGGTTCTGCCTAACCCACCCTCTCTGGACCTGTCTGGGTCCTTCAGCTATTACCCAGGATATCTGCCCAGGAGGAGGTTTTTCTGGCTGCTTTTTCTGATTCATTAGAACTTTTTATTGGCTTAATCTCCAAGCCAGAAAGACGAGATCCTGGTTCAAGCTGTGGTGCACTCAGCTGGTAGCAGCTACTTAGCCAATTCAGTCCCTGATCTGCCACTATTTAAAAGAGTACTTTTTAAAAGAGGACTTTTAGAAACCACCTCTTTAATGTTAAGCTAGGTTGTTGTGTCCTGCAGCTTTTTAACCACTAGAGAGCAGCAGGGCTCCTTTGGTAAAGGATCTCTTAGCAGATGTGTTGCTTCACTGGTCAGCTTGGTTTTAAGGGCATTTCTTGGACTCTGGACTCCAGAAGGTGGGAACAGGGACCCAGGCTAAGTGTAAAAGGGTGCTGCCTATTTCAAGAATGTCTGACCCATCCAGCAAATCTCTGGATAAATCAGTGTTTAGCTGTGCATATTCTGCTTAACACGTGCACAGTTCAGATGGCAGACTTGTAATGTGCATTTGAGATATTCCTTTGTTCTGAAAATTGTAGATGATAACTGTCCCATTTGACTTAAGAACCCAAACTGCTGGAGATGTGTCACCTGCTTGCTCCTGTTAGCACCTTTATGCAGAAAGGCAAACACAAGCAAGGGAGCGCTGGGTTCAGTGCTGGGGTCACTGCTGGTGCCTTAGCCCTGGGCACAGATGGGGTAGATAGGGCACAGTCCTGGCGCTCCATGCGGGCCTCATCCCAGAGTGCTCCCCTCCACACTTGGCGTGGTGCCGCTGCACGGTCTGTGACCTTGCTCTGCCCGATGGTCTCTTGGCTGTAACTTGGGGATATTTTGAGGGCAGCCATGGGGTTTCTGGGAGCATTAGCAAACAAATATAGTAGCAAAAAGCTCTTGCTCTCTGGTGATGGAGAGCCATTTCTATTGCTTGTGTGCACCTGTTGTGATGAGTGGGAATACAACAAAGACTGAAGCTTAGGGACTGCTGGGTGGGAAATGTGGAGAGTGCATTTTGAAGTGCATGTCTTTGCTTCCTTGTGTCTTAGCAGAGGGAAGTGAGGGCTTTTCTGCATCTGAGTTTAGGCAAATGATGCTTAGCTGTAGTCTTTGAGAACAGGAGAGCTCAGTTACTGTAAGGAGTCTTTAAGTTTGTCTTGGGTCCCTGAACTGGTGTGTGTGTTCTGTTGTGTGCAAGTCTGGGTAAAATGCACCCTACTTGACTAAGCTGAGCTAGAGAAGTAGGTGCTGTAGCTGAATGGGAAGGAATGTCCTGTTCGGAGAGCTTTGTGCTTGCGCGCTGGCTCTGCTGGGATTAATTGTGTGCAGTGAGGTGGGACCCCTTAGGACAATGCTGCACAGACAGAAGAAATTCAGGGGAGCTGAAGCAAGTCCTGTCCCCTTGCATCCTTCATAAGGAAAGTATCTAGGCTTTACCCATCTTAAAAATGCAGGTTATTAAGGTAATTCCTTCTAACAGGTAGCCTTACTGTGAGGGGGATGGGATTTAATGTGTACCCTAGCTCCAGTCCACTGGAAATACAGGCAGGAGTAGGTCCCTGTTCCACTACACAGAAGAGTGATCTTGAGCACTCTAAGCTGCCTATGCTGAATAAAACCAGTTATTCTATGTTGTAAAGAAGAATTGCCATTAAGGGAAAAGGTCCTAGAACCTTGGTTTGATAGTTGTCATCTGATGAATTATAGCTGTATCATGATAGTGAAGTCCTGGTGCTACTGACTTCTTCCCGCTGCTTGCTGTTGTGAGTGTGTAGCACAGTGTAGTGTATCTGAGCACATGTTTAGCTTGCCTGTGCTGGGCTTTTGCACCTGCGTTTTAGTTGAGTGCAGTGGCCTCTGAACAGAGCTGACAGCCAGATTTTGGTTTCACATGCGCTTTGCTACCAGGGTGCCAGAGTCAGCATCATGAGACCCAGTCCTGTCATGTCAGTTATTTCCAAGTCACTGGTGGGAAGTAATCCAGGAGGTGGTAACACTGGTAACGATCTTTTCCAGTAGTGGTTGGTCTTGTCCCAGATTGGACATAATGGCTTTTCTCTTATAGCAGGCAGGTATTGCCTGCTGCCTCTCAGTTCTTATTGACTTAATTTGTGTTAATGTATTTCTTAAATGCATTAAAAGCTTGGGCCAAAGGCCAGTCCAGTTTGTCTAGTTTTTCCTGCAAGCTAATTGCCCTGCAGAGTGGGGACTTGTTGAAAACACTTCTGTTTAGGGTCAAACTATAATGAAAACGAATCTGGTCTTTGACTAGTTGGTACTGAAGGGACATGGCAGATCCTTTGGAGTTGTGTTTAATTGCAGCGTGACTTCTAGAGACAAAGCAAGAAGTGTTGGGAGTGTTTAACAGTAGCAATGAGAATCTGCAGTTGTCATGAAACAGTGCAAGATTCCTTCCTGCACTGGGCCACTTGTGCAAGGGATTTTTCCCCTATGGAGTAGAGGAGAACATGGAAATGCAAGGGCTGTGAGAGTGCCCCTGTGTTGTTTTGTGACACTGAAATGGAATCTCTTACTAGTATTTCTCACCCTGTAGTCTGTGAAATTTGTGGTATCTGTCTTGTAACCTGGTCTCTGGGTTTCAGAGAACAACACATGCAGGTATCTGGTATCCATAGCCAAAATAAAATTGCCTGGGCATGTTCCTTTGGGACAACTGTTGGTGTGACTTTGCTGATGTCAAATAGGAATGGCTAGCCTAGGACAAGAGAATTATTTCCTGGTGAGATTTCATAGTTTTCCTTTTCTCCTTCCCTTGCGAGGCAGGGGAGTATTACTATGTTTGGGAAGGGAGCTGCATCAGTGGCAAAGCACAAAGGGTCTTTTGCAGCTGACCCTGGGCATCTGCTGCATAGATGCAAACTGAATTCTGATCTCTGGGATTGTGATCCTGCTTCATATCTGCAAGATGTCGAGTCATAACTTTCCTCCTGCTTTGACATGTAAAGACCAGAACTGGGCTTCACAAGTTCCGTTCTAAGAAATGTTCCACTGTTCCAAATACCATGACCACTCTTGTGGAAAGCAGTTTAATGCCAAAGTGCATGTAGTTAAGGGCATGTTTTTCATTTCAAGTCCCCAAAATACTGCAGAGTTTTCACAGTAGAAAGAAAAGCTTTGCAAGCTTTGGAATTTGCAAGTCTGAATTTTCTGCATGTTGCAGGTCTGGTCCTAACAGCCATTCCTTGGTAGAGCATTGCTTGATTATTTGGTGCCTGGGGTTATTCGTACAGTATGTGGTTTTTCTCCTGGTCTAATCTGTCTTCTGTCTAATGTCTTTGTGTGATGTCTTTGTTGATTCTGAACCTGAGGCTATGTGTACCTACTGTGTCATTTTGGAAGCAGCTTTGCTGAGAACTCTTACAAGCTTTTCCTCATGTGAACTGGAACTAAAAGACAGCCAGTTTGTGTGGTGGTGCCAGCTGCTGCCACTGCTTTTTAGGTATTCCACAGTCTCCTCTGGTGCCTTCTCTTTATGCAGTTGGGGGAGACTGACAGTCTTAGCCTTGGCAGAGGGCTGGAAGTCTGGGTTTGTGCCATACCTTTCTGCAGGAGCTGGGCTGCGGGAGCAGGAAGGTGGGACAAGGGGAAAGTGTGTCCAGTTGGCTTCCACAGAAAGCTGCTATTCCTTGTTACCTTTCTTCATGAGGCTGATTTGCAGCAGCTGCATATTCTGTAATATAACCCCTGCCTCTTGGGGATTAGGCGTGCAGTTGCCTTAGGAGCAGCTGCCTGTGTATGTCTTATCTGCTACAGAAAAAGAACATGTTGCTCCTCCTCCTTTCTCCTGTTTTTATGTAGTGCTGTTGCTTCCCTCCTTTCTTTTCTCTGACCTCCTCACAGCTTCCTGCTGCTCCGTATTTGCCTCGGCTCTCCAGAAGACCCCCAGCTGAGTGGTGCAGCCCAGTCCAGGAGAGTGTTTCCTTGAGCCAGCGTTAGGCAGGGGACAAAGCCAAGGAAAGCAAGCGGAGCTGGACGTGGCCAGCAGCCCTCGTCCCGATGCTGAGCGCAGTGATTTGAGAGCCGGGCAGGGGAGGAACTTGCTTTGCAGGGAAAGGGGAAGGACAAAAGAAACTTGAAACTGGCTTTCCCTCGTGGTGTGTCCTGCACCCTCCCCCTGCACCCTGCCTGTTCAACGCAAGCACCTGAGGAACATGGGATTTGGTGCTTGAGGGAGGGGAGTGCGGAGCTGGGGAGGGAGGAGAAAGGCGCCTTGTGGCTTTGTGCAGGGCTTTAGGCTGAGATCAGAAAGCCAGTGTGTGTGGGGGTGGGAGCAGAAGGAGCAAGGGCATCAGATGCCAGCTGCCAACATGTCAGAAACCCTGCAGCTCCCAGCGCTGCGTGTCCCAGAGCAGCAGGTGGTGGAGGGCGGCCGTGCCTGGTCCAGCTCGTCCACCCCCACGCTGCGCAGGAAGCGCTTCAAGATGAGGCGGATGAAGAACGTGCAGGAGCAGAGCCTGGAGGCTGGCAGGGGTCAGGATTGCCCGGCCTCCAGCAAGGAGTTCCTGCAGCTCCCATCCATTGAAATCACCCCCTCCAGTGATGAAGACACCCCCTGGTCCAACTGCTCCACACCCAGCGCCTCCCCGCGGCGCAAGCGCTTCCTGCTCCGGAAGTGGCTCCGTGTGAGAGAGAAGGAGGAGTACAGTGAGAGCAGGTAGGTTTTTGCCTACTCTCCCTTCCCTGCTTGCTGAAAGACCCTATCCTAGAACAGGGGTAGGGCTTGCTGGTCAGCTGGAGCCCGTGCCCTGCATCACCCTGGGGCCTTGGCCTGGCAGCTGGAATGGGACACATAGCTGATGGTCTCCTGCAGGTGCCAGACCAAGTGGCCTAATGCTTGTGCACAAACAAGAGTCCTTTGAGAAGCTCTCTCTGGTTCTGGTCCTTAGAACAGCTTTCAAACTTAGTGTTCCTGAGAAGAGCCTGTTTTGGAGTGAGGGGAACGACATGCCTCTATGCCTTAATGGATGGCTGATCAGAAGGCTGGCTCGCTCCAAGGTCCTCATCTCTGCAGAGACCTGAGAGGGAACTGCAAGGCCCCTGTGCGTGAACCTGTTGTAGAAAGCACAGGCAGGAAGGTGCCTTTGAGCACAGCTCATTCATATTGTCTGTCTGCCTTCCTCTACTTAAGACTGTGTGTTCTAGGGTGCTTGGCAGCACCTGGTCCCGTGGCCAAACCTGCAGTGCGTGTCTGTACATACGTCAGGTTTGCTGGCAAGGCTGGGAGCTCAAGGTGCCCCAGGTGGTTTGTTCCCAGCCGTGTGTGCTGCTCGTGTGCCTTTGAGCAAGAGCCGTTGCCCTGTGGCCAGCAGCATGCAGAAAGCACAGCCTAGTGCAGGAGGAAACCCCTTCTGGACTCAGGCTGGCTGTAATGCTCCAGACCTGCACAAGCCTGGCTGGCTTCTTGCGTTTAGAGGTTCCAGCCTGTGTATAAACTGCTGTTTGTGCGTTATTTGTTAGTTCTTAACAACCTGGCTAATCCTGAGGGTTGTTTGCCTAGTGGTGCTCTCCAAGCTGTTGGCTGAGCATAGGAGCAGTAGTAGAGGTGGCAGTTGAGCCTTGCTGGCGTAGGACACTGAGTTGGCCTCAGTAGAGCTGTGGGAAGGTGCAGGTGTCTGGGGCTGGGAGTTCTCCTGCGACTTGTGCTTTTGCATGAGTAGTGTTCAGGCTTAGGGCTGGAGCTCTGGGCTGACGCGCGGGTTACCAACAGTGGTGTGTTTGTTCCGAGGGACTGGAACCGAATGTTGGTCCTTGATGCCTTTTATCTTATCCGTATTGTTCTGAGAATGGGTAATTCTGTGAATTTTGTAGCTCTCAGTTTGTGGCTTTGAGAAATGCCCATGTTTCAGTTCTGGTTGGAGATGGGAGGAAGCAGGACTTTGTTACAAACACAGCAAGCCACTAAAGGAAGAGGTACATGAGTGTACTGAAATTGCCACTTTTGCTTATTTGATGTTGGTTTCTGACCTCTCACTGGTGTGAGGAATTGGACAGCTCTATACAACTTTCCTCATGAATGATGTGAAGGAATTAGGTTTGTTTCATGCTCTACTTGTAATTGGAGTTTGACTAAGTTTTCAGCTATGAAAAACATTGGACAAAAGTTTTCCAGTGTAGTAAGTTGTTTGCAGAGAGTACATTGCTTTCAAATATTGAATCACTGTCAGTTTTCTTCCTACATCCTTCCTAGTTTCTTTTAAGCTGTATTTAATTCAATTTCTGGAGAAAGCCAATATGAACAATGTGGGAATACCCTATGGTTTGATTTTGACTTGCTGATATCCACTCTTTTGTCTTTTAAAAGCAAAACCGGGTGTGTTTGCCTAGCTGGGCCTCTGTACTAAACAATACCTTTTGTGTTTGGGTTTCTCTGGAATGTCCATAAGCACAAATGGCCCTTGTTTGACCTTTTCTGATCTGAAATGTCCAAGTGCTTCGGTGATGGCTGGGAAGGAATCTGCTGTTAATTGTGTCTCTTTCCTTTTTGAATCTGCAAGCTCCATTGAGGTGTTGATGCTGTCAGAGGTTGCTTTTTGCTGTGGAGATAATGTGTGAAGAGCACTGAAGCAGTCTGTAGTGATTGCAGGTGTTTGTCAGGGCTAGTTTGTCCTGTGGGCCAAGTGCCTGTGCTTCCTGGCAGCTTTTTTGTTGCTGCATTTGTGCAGTTATGGTTTCCTTTTAAATATTTCTTTGATGCTTGTGTGGTCTATGGTGACTAGTTGTTCAGCAAAGGAGTGCAATTACTGATTTGCTTAAAACAACCAGGAGCTTCACAGCTGTTTCTTATCTAATTGGCAAATATTTACTACAAAACCTCTTTATTTAGTGTCTTACACAGCATCATGCCTGTTGAGAGCATGCAATAGTTCACCTCCACCTGGGTGTTCTCAGAGTTGTGTTTCCAGACTTCGGTTGTTGATTGAATGGGATATTGAGATATTGATGAAAGCAGTTGCCCTGACACCTGTGAAGGTTTCTTGGAACTTGCTCTTCATTGGCAAAATGGATGCAGTGAGGGGCAAGTTTGCTCCTGCTTTGACAAGCTCTTTGAACCCTGTTCTCCAGGGGAATGACTCAAAGGGAACTTTTGCAGTCAGTGAGAAAGTTCTTTCTTACATGGGCGATGTGTAAATTGATCATGCAAGCGAGCTTAGCTGGTGGAAACGGGAAGAGATCCTGAGGTGAAGTGGTAGACTTGTCAGTGATTTAATGGTTAAAAGCCATGGTTAATCTCCAATTAAAACTCCTCAGTAGTTCCTAATACAGTCATGTTTGGAATTTGAACGGTTGCATGAGTTGAGGAGAACCGGAGGATATAGGAGGTGAAATCATGTCACTTGAGAATTACAAGAGGCACCCTGGCAAGCTCGCACCTGTGCGCCCAAAGATTTGTCTCAATTTGCATTTCAAGTTGCTTAAATTGGGAATGAGGTAAGAAGCTTGGTCTGCTGATCTGAGTTTTTAAAGACTTTTTGCCCTTCTCTATAGATGAATTGTCTAGTCTTTCTGAAAGCTTCCTTCCTTATAACTTCGACACAAATAAAAGATTTGTATAGAGAAGTAATCTGCTGTGTACTGCAACATAATATAATACGATATAATAATTTAAGTAATAAACTTGCTTAGATTGAAGAGATTCTCTGATGTAAAACAGAATTATCTTATCTGTATCCAAAAGCTTTCTCTGGTACTTTCAGTGCTAACTTTACTGTTCCTAGAGCCTTACATTATTTCCAGGATAACGAGAGTAATTCTACAGCCTTTTGAAGGGACACTGATATCTTGATATCTGGTCAATTGAAAGTGAATTAAATTAGTAGTTTCTGACATTTCAGCTGCCCTTTGTATTGTAAGCATCTTGTCTAACTACACAGTGGAATATCTAGATTGTGCAAATGATTTGTTTGTGCAAAAGGTCAAACACTTTTGTGGGAAGCTTCCCTCAAATAGCTGTGGTGAAGCACAGCAAGTGCAGAACACTATTGCATGCGTGGGCAAATGGGAAAAACAAGTTTCCTGCTTCTTAGTTTCTTTTCTTTCATTTCTTGTGGTCTTGAGTGTTAACTGGTGACAAGGGGTAAAGTGTGGCAGTACTGCAATGTGTTGCTCTAACTTCTGTTAAAGTTTAAACCTCAGTTTGGAGGACTATGGAGAAATTAACTTGAGGGATGGATGAGTACCAAAAGGTCTAAGGTTCATCTTGTATAACTGTCCTAAAGCTAATGCCCAGTGCTGTGAAATACTGGGAATTCATTTTTGATAATATCAAGCATCTCTTCTGTAATCCAACCTGACCAAACCAAGTTCTATAGGAGCTTTTTAACAAGCAAAGGGTCATTATCAAAGTAGACTCACTGGGGGGTGTATGTATGTTGTGGATTAAGGTGAGTAGCATGATGTGATGGGTGTGCAAATACCATGCTGAACCCATGCATTCAAGGGACAAGAGTGACATCTTGCGGGCTCAGCACGCAACTTTGGGAAACTGGGAGTCGAATGCTTTGATCCTTAGCCAAATGTCTGCTTAGCTGCTCTCTTCTCCTGCTAGAAGTACAGTTACCTGAGGGGTGTGTATGGAGTACAGGGCAGTCCACGGCGTGCAGGGCTGAGATGAGAATGCTCCTTCAGGCCTGCAGAAAGCTCTGCTTTCAGGATGTTTCCTTAAAGGCAAGGGTAGAAAAGCATTGAGATATCTAGCAGGACAGGCTAACATTTGATGCTGGCTTCTTATGGATTGCATAGCTCCTATACAGCCAAAATACCCCCAAATATCACATTCTTTAGTTTTTTAGCCAAGTGGCTCGGAGGTACCTGTACAAATCTAACTCGTGCCCTCTCTCATTGTAGCAGTCAGCAGAGCAGCCAGCAGAGCAGCCACGATGATGATTCATCCCGATTCTTGAGTCCTCACGTGCGTGACGACAGGTCAGTGTTTGCGGTCGGAACCGATAGCAGAGAGTTGTATGTTTGTTGCTTGTCTTGAGCCTCAACTTGCTTCAGTTCTGCTGTGGGTGAACTGGGAGCCTTGAACAGCAACTTCCCTTTCATCTTGGACCGGCTTCTGCAGGCCTCAGTAGCTTCCCTGCATCTACTGTTAAACCTGGCTTTCGGTTTCCAAAATTCACCTTGTTCTATTACTGTGTTTAAAAAGCTCTGATGAGAGGGTGCCAAATGTTGCTTTTACTTGACACTGTGGCATACATTATTGCAAGCAACATCACTATATGGTTTCTCTATATAGCTTCTGCATGCTTTCTGCTGCTTTTTATCCTAGTGTGGTTCTGCTGTGTGTTTCAGCCCTGAAGTTAGGGGAAACATTATTGCACTTAACCTGTCTCTGAGGTCAGATCTGCCTTACTGAGTGTACAATAAGATGAACTCTTCCTGAGCTCAGATTCCCTGTGGTGAAGCCAGAGGTCCACAGACTGAGTAAGAATGGAGTATAAGCTAAGTAGGTATGTGAGGAATTGAGTCACTAGAGAACATCCTGACCCTGGAGAGCTAATGAATATCTCAGCAGAGCGCTTGCCTCGGAATTAGCACTTGCTAGTTGCAGCTAACCTTTTTTACTCCATGTTTCACTGCAATTATCAGCCTTGCTGTGGAGCCAGACACAACTGGCTAGTGGAGAGCAGTGTTTGCAAGCAAGACATAGGGAATCTGATGGCAAAGCCAATGGATGCTTGTGTCTGGCTATAA
Source organism: Tinamus guttatus (assembly GCF_000705375.1). The sequence goes on along the minus strand of NW_010584966.1, from coordinate 42,409 downwards.
TGTGTACTTCAGAGCAGGGCAATGTGCCCCCTTTCCTCTGGTTGTCCCTGACATCATGGGCAGAAGGAGGAACTCTGTGCTGTGCTCAGGATTAGAGCAGAATGAGCAAAGCTCTGCACCTACCTTGGGACATCTGGGAAAGTGCTGAAAGCTCAAAGAAATGTACTGGCCAACAGCAAAGGGATGCTGAGCTGCTGAGCTACTTCTGGGATGGGAATGGGGAGGAGTGTGTAGCTGAGCAGGGCTGAAATCTGCAGCAGGCACAGGGCTCCTAGCTGCTTGGCTGTCCAGGGTGCTACATGGGGATGCAGCTGATGGAGCAGGCTCCATCTCAGAGGAGATGCAGAACTCTGTCCTGCTGGTAAATACTGCTTGTAGCTTCAGCATGCTCTAGGAGCTCTGCATGAGCGCTGCTGTTGTGAGGCTCGGCCATGGTCCAGAACCGGTGCCCGGAGAAGGTGTCCTGCAGCACAGCAGTGAAGCAGGGCTGTCACCTGTGTGTGACTTCTCTGAGGAAGAAGCTCCCCTGCTGCCAAGTCATGTAAGGTGGGTGTGTATGATGCATGGCGGCTCTCTGTGCTAAGAGCCCTCAGCAGATTTTTAATTTCTGGGGTGAATGTGTTTGGAGGCATAGGAAGGGCGAGTTAGTGAGGCAGGCTAGCCAAGTCAGGTTTTGTGTAAGCCTAGGGCTCAGCTTCCTGAGTGAGTCTGGGTGAGTCATTTAATCTTGCTCTGAAATCAGTGCAGTTGCTTTATCACCTCACAGGAAAATGGGGATGATCAATTAATGGCAACACTGTGATGCTGTAGGGATGAAGTCTCATGTTCTGAAGCTCTAGATGTGAGCAGATGGAATGGCAGGAGCTGGGTGAGGACATGTTCTCTTGATTGTTGTGCTCAGCTGGCCTGTAGGATGCAGGCTCCCCTTGCATTATTAGGAAGAAAACCTTTCAGATGTAGGGAAGTGGAGGCTGTTCTGATGGTACTGAGCAGGTAGGAGCTGGAAGGATAATGCTCTTTACAGTTGCCTGTATAAAAGTAGGAGTAATTAGCTGAGTGTTCTTTTCTAGCAGGGCTGGGTTTTGCGAGGTGCTGAAATTGAGTCCTTGGTAAGTAATGCTCACTCCTTCAGCTCTGCTCCTGCCAGGAGCAGGAGGATTTTCAGTGCAGAGGAGACTGGAATGTATTTTGGTTAACCAGTATTGTTCATGGGCTTTTATTTATGTACCTCCTTGCCCCTTTTTGGCAGGCCTCTGTGCAGTTTGCTGTCAGCTGCTGAGCCCCGTCTGGATTTGGGTTACAACAAAGTGTTTGTGGTGCCCTCGAGCTCCCCCGCTGTGTCCTGCTGCCAGCAGCAGGTCAGTGGCAGCGAGGCTGCCAGCTGGATGCTCCAAGCTGTGTGTGCTGCTGCTCAGCGACAGCGGGGCAGGGGTCTCTTTGCCCCTTGGGCTGCGTTTTCCAGGGAGAGGAGCCTGTTCTGGAAGTACCTGGTTTCCCTGCCAACATGAACCGTGGTCAGCAGTGACTCTGGTGTAGCCTTTACCTTGTGTGGGGTTCTCCTGCCTGCGTGTTTTACCAAGGTGCTTTTCGCTCAAGCACTTGGTGCTTTGATGTGTCTGCTGGCTGTTAAAAGCATGGTACATGGTTCAGATGATGAGTTTTGAACTCTTCTGCTTGTGCCTCCTTCCTCTGTCAAATGTGGAGAAGGGGGGTGTTCTGGCAGGGGAAGTGTGGCCTGCACGTGTACATCAGCTGCTTCGGGTGCTGGCAGCCCCAGCTCCCTGGCTGGCTGCTCGGGGAGGTTCCTGCACAAGGGAAGCTGGTCTCTGCTTCCGGCTGCAGCTGGTGGGGAGAGCTGTGAGCAGCAGAATGGCCTGGCCTTCCCCAGGGACTCGGCAGGTGAGGAATGGTGGAAGAGGATCTGGAACAGCTCTGCAGCCTCAAGGGATGTGCTTCTGCCCTTCTGCGGATTTTGCAGGCCCTTTTTAACAGTGCACTCATCAGCTGTTACCGAAACCCAGTGGCTCAGCACAAGCTATCTCCATTTTTCTCCCCCAAATCCAAGGGCAGCCATCTGAACTAGGTACTTCAGTTCTGAACTTGCTTGTTGAAATGTTTTCTTGCCTTTTCCTGAGCTGGTTGGTGTCTCATGTAAATGTTGTTCTCAATGAACATGCCTGAATAAATAAGCTTTTCCTAAATTCATAGCATATAAACACTTTATCGTCCCTTTTCTGTGCTCTGTGCTTTTTTGACTTATGCAAGTATTTTCAGTAGCCTTCTTGAAGATGAACTGGCCTGTGCTTTTGTACTGGAGTGGGGGGTGATTCTCTGAAGTGTCTGGCCTAGGCAGTGGTCATGGTGAGGGTGTCAGGCTGTATCTTGGAGCAGCGAGCAGTGCTGCTCTTGGAGGAGGAACCAGAGCTCAGAACATGGAATGAAGGACTTGAGGATTTACAATAGACTGGTACTGTAGGTGGGGAGAGGTCCAAGGCCTGGCTCTTCTCTGGGAGTGGACCCTACCCAGTGCCAAAAGACCCATGCAGGGAGGACTTGAGTGGTTTGATGCTCTTTAGTCCTCACACTAAGGTGCATTATAGAGCCTTCTTGGGCATGAGCCCTGGAATACCTTTTGTGTAAGAGGTGAGGGCTGCCCCAGCTGTGCAGTCCTGTGGGGAGCTCCCCTCCTACCCTAGCCCTTTAAGTGCTATGCCACTTCTCTCTAGCCTAAGTGTCTGTTCTGCCATGGCCAG
>NW_010584965.1:0-35767 GCF_000705375.1 Tinamus guttatus | reverse complement strand
ATAAGGACTGCCAGATGAGCTGAACAGTCTGGGAGAGAAAACACTTGTCTAGGAAGGGATCCCAATCTTTAACGATTGTCTAGTCTGGAAATAGGATAAGGACTGCCAGATGAGCTGAACAGCCTGAACAGACAGTTGTCTGGGAAGGGATCTCAACCTAGGATCCCAATCATTAAAGACCTAGTCTGAAAATAAGAACATTGCCAGAGAGGCAAAAGAACATCTATGAGAGTAATAAAAAACAACTAAAACAATTTTCAAACTGCACAAATCTGTGTAAGCCCAGTCTCCCCCTGTCCTCTGGGGATTGCATACCTGGCTCTTCTCTTACCTGTCTCCATCACGTAGGTTCCTGAACTGGGTGCCAATGATGCAAGCCATGAGAGGACCAACTCTTCCTCCAGGCACAAAGGGCTCTGCAAGTGCCCCAATCCAAATGTCAATATTCTTTGGTGTCCCGTAGAGTTTCATGAATTTCTTTGCCAGACCACAATTCTTCAACACTCGAGCAAGCGTTCTCAAATTGTGAGGCTTTGAGAGCCCGCAGAATTGTCTCCAGGAGTTATAACCTGCAAGAAAACCAAGTATTAGAGCAAAGGGTGGTCAGCAACTCATTCCTCCTTCCTGGGAAGGGCACTTTTCCTCTCCCAGATGCAGGGCCCATGTACATTCTCAGTATTTTTAAAATCTTTTTTTTTCCAGATTCTTCTGTATTTCTGTTAATACATTGTATTTCCACTCCTCCAGAGCCAGTGTGTCCTGCCTGACATTTCAGTGTTGTCTAGGGAATGGCAATTTCTTTCAAAGCGGGAGTCACTCTATCACCTTCCCTTGCCGTTTTGCTTTTCCACTGGTGCCGATGCAGATGCCTGTGCAAAAGCTCTAGAGTTACAGCATACCTGAAATAATCTTCTCACAGTGTGACACAGGAATGGCAGGAGAACCATACATTGATGAAGCTGCTTCATAAAACCAGAGGAAAGACCTCAGGGCATTTCAAATAGCAAAAGAGATTTGTATTCAGGCATCTAAAACACACCTTGAGTGTGCTGTGACTGCTCCTAACTGTTTTCTGGGTGCCCACATGGCTCTGGCCATATCCAATTGTTGTCTGATCGTAACTGCAACCCATGAAACCCAGGCAGAAGATAACAGAAGAGAGATCTTCATAAAACTCAGGATGTCACTTTCTTTGAAAGCATATCTAGACAAGATGTTCATACTACCACCTTCTGTACAACATGGTAGTGGGTAAGTTCTTCTGCAGATTTAGTTTCATTTGTCTTACTAGGATCTTTTTTTACACTCGATATACATATTGATTCTATCACAACAAATCAGCAGCTGAAGATAGGAACTCAAGATTTTGGTTCAGATCATGTTTTACTCCTAGTTGCAGCATGGAAAATCAAATCCCTCTGTTGTGGAAAAGCACAGCAATTCTATGACTTGATCATTGCATTCAAATGTAATGCCAGTATCTGTCTGGGGTTAGAGCCTGTGAATTTAGCATTATTTTCATCACAGTTTCAAAGTCAGCCTTATTGCCGTTCCCAGCAGGTTACTGACAAAGCATCTTTCATCAGCCTGATAATAGCACTGTTATGCACTGGCACACCCAAAATCCAACAACCCGTCATTATGTGTAAAGGCCTATCATTAATCTATTTCTCAAGACTATCTTGCAACTATTTTGCATCTTGCAGAGCCCTGTGAGTGGTTCTGACATGTCCTTTTCTGTCCTACAGTCTTTGTAGAGAAAATAGAATGGGATCCACACATCATGATCTGCTCTTCCCAACTTGTGTGGCTGGACTAGATGGACTTGGAGACATACAATGCTTGGAGAGAGGCCACAGTGCACTTACCGCCCCAGTTCCACTCATGATTCCTAGTTTTGCTATTTAAATAACAATGCACCTAAGTCAGTTATTAAACGCTTGACTTCCGTCTGTGCAATGCAAAAGTTTCTTGTGACTGTGTCCTCCATTTGTCTCCTGCAGCTCCAAGCAGGCTCTAACTTCATGCCATAACTTCCTGTTTACTTATCTATAGCAGTATATGGAGCAAATTGGGAAAGATCTCTGAGGAATTTCGGTCAAGAGAGGTCATGTCAAAGCATGGGCAGGTGCATGGAGTTTGGAGAGCTTTCTCTGTGATCAATTCCAAGAGTGCCTGGTTTTCATCTATTTTTCCTTGGATGCCCTGGCTCCCACAACCAGCTTACCTGGGAGGCCATGATCTCTGCAACGCTGCATGTTAAGTGCAGGTAAATCCAACCCGATCCTTGAGACCTGCTCAAACATCCGATCCCGGAGCTCATCCACAACCATTTGTTGCTGTGTCATCAGCTTGGCCTGGTTAGCCATCAGGCTCCGAAGAAAGGGGTCAATACCACCTGCAACAATCGCACAGTGACAGTGAGTGTAGGCTGGAAAGCGTATGCAAAAGAGGATTGAGAAAGCTGAATACCACTTATATTTACTTATAACCTTATAGTACAGGAATTGTTGCACCTTAACCGAGGCATCTGAGCTCCTGTAATTTCACTATACGCTCTATCGCTAGTTCCCCTCCTGAAAAATAAGCGTGTTACATGAGATGTTGGCTATAGTAAAGAAAGTGCATGAAAGACAGAAACTGGATAACCTAGGAAAAGAGATAAATACCACATAACTGAATCAGTTTTCCTGCACTTAAAACACTAAATAGAAAATACCTTGAATAATGTTCTTACAGACTACACTGAGTAAGTTATCAAGGTGTATACTTCAAAATAAGATGGGTCATTTTTTAACTGCAGATAACAACTACATTGTGGAATGGTAATACAGCTCGTTTATTGAAAACTGCTTTTAAGTCCAGCTGAAGCAAGAACTCTTCCAGAGGGCTGAAAGGGCTGAATGCATTCAGCAGTGCAAGAAAGACTTTACCTTCTTTCACAATCCTCCATACAGCAAAGAAGGCTTTGCTGAGTTGGATTTTGGGTCCCTCAGGCTTGTAATGTTTATTTAGGCGATTCACAAATGGGGGAACTGAAGCATGTGCAAAACGAAAAGCCAGAGTGAAGACATTGGATACCCGAGGATCCACAGAGTCATTGTAGCCTCGGTAGGAAGGTATTGTTTTCCAGAAAGTGGATCCAAGCAGAAGAGGCAGATAGTCTCTGTAGGTTATAATCTAGAGGGAAAACATGGAAAGGATGAAATACTGTTTGCTTAAACATCAGTTTCCTTGGATGCATGGTGATGGGAGAGTTCTCACTTCAAAATGATTGCTTCAGAATGATTTCTGTAGCAGACTTAGCTAGCACAAGATGAGGAGTGGAGACAGTATGCAGAGCCAACTTCTCGTTCACCTTATAAGACCTTAACCCAACCATTGAGGATCTCTTGTGACACTGTTAAGTGACATTTCTATCTCTTCAGCTCTGTGGCATTGATTCAAAGCTGCTGCTTTGCCCGGCCATTGTATCATGTAACTAGTGCTGCAGCTCCAGGCACAGGCATAGCACTGCAAGGTGCTTCTGGTTCCACCAGCTGTGCGTGATGGAATCTCAGCATTCTCTGACACTGACAGGAGCATGAAAATGCAAAGCAGAGGTAATTGTTGCAGCAACACCAAGTAATAGGAAGCCTGGACACTGCTGCTTCCTGTCCCGCAGTCATCCTCTGTGTGTGCTCTAGGACCTCTTCCCCACTCCCTCAGATATCCCCAGGCATGCTCCTCACCTAGGTTTCAGCTCAGGAGGTTATGGAAAGATAAAAACTAACAATGCCTCCCAAATCCTCCTAAATATTCCCTAGTAGTATAGTTAGAGGTCACTTCCAGCAGCAAGGTAAAGCGACTCTTCCCCATTCCCTCCCATTCTATATGCCTCAAATGACAACAACAACAACAACAACAACAAAACAGCAGTATTGACACAGATGTTATTGCCACCCCTAAGCAGCTGTATTAGTGCTCTCATAGCAGAGGTTTCCAACCCTGATCTGATGATCTCTTAGGATATTGAGAGGCCTGCAGAAGATAACTAAAAATAATAAATTCATTAGCAGTAGGATGAAAATGTCTTAATTGCCTGAAAAATGCAAGAAAATGGAAGCATGGGTCTGAAAATGATGAGGGGAGCAAATAACTCTAGTGCAATTGTTTAACTTTCTCCACATTGGCTTACTCAACACTGCTAAGATTTTTTCTATCATAGAATCATAGAATGATTAAGGTTGGAAGGGACCTCTAGAGATCATCTAGTCCAACCCCTGCACACGCAGGGTCACCTAGAGCACGTGACACAGGACTGCGTCCAAGCAGGTTTGGAAGATCTCCAGAGAAGGAGACTCCACAACCTCTCTGGGCAGCCTGTTCCAGTGCTCTGTCACCCTCACTGTTAAGAAATTTTTCCTTAAGTTCCTGTGGAACTTTTGATGCTTCAGTTTGTGGCCATTTCCTCTAGTTCTGTTGGTGGCCACCAGTGAAAAGAGGCCAGCACCATCCTCCTCTATACCCATGGATATATTAATTCAATAATTCCATTAAGTTTTGAAAACTTAACCTTTCTGACATTCCTGAAAGTGTTTACTTATTTATTCATTTATTTACTTGTTGTCAAGCCAACTCAGAAGACAGGTTTCTAGTTAGGGATGACTAAGGATTGCCTTTAGAAACACAGAATCACACAGAAGCACAGAATGGTTGAAACTGGAACTGACTGCTGGAGATGATCTGCTCAAGCAGGGTCACCTAAAGCACTTTTCCCAGGACCCTGTCTAGACGACTTTTGAATATCTCCTAGGATGGAGACTCCACAATCTCTCTGAGCATCCGATGATTCAACATTAGAGAGACATCGAATGGTCAGGGTCAGTGCTTCTTATTTCAGGTGTCACTAGATGATTTTCCTTTTGACCAAAGGGGAAGGTAAAAGGCATTTGATCATTTGCACCTCAAAATACTGCAGTCTTCAGAAACTCTTCACACAAAAAAAAAGCCCATCATGTGAATTTTGTAAGAATGCAAGACAGGGAGGAAGAGCTGGGGCAATCAGTAGCACATATGACATTGGGGCTGATACCTGGACCATGGCACCTAGGATCTTCCGTGCCTCCTGGTAGATCCTCTCTCCATTCCAGTGGGGATTTAATCTCTTCAGCCCTCTAGCCAGGCGGTTGTGCTCCCGCACGAAAAGTGTGTGCATGGACGCCAGCTCCACCATCTCATTTGCTCGAGAATCACCTAGAAGTATCACAAGTGAGCAGATTTGTACTGCCAGCGACCTATGTGTGCTTGGCTGCTTTCCACTGGAGGAGGACAATACACACACAAAAAGTTTTATGTTATCAATATCTTCATCACAAAGAAGAAACACACAATAATAGATGGAAAACTGCATTTGGACCCAGAGGTTTGGAGCACTCCAGCTGAAAACATGTCCCCACTAACACAGCGAAAGCATAGACTCCACTACCATCATGTTTAGCCTTGTAAAGAGATAGAACCCAGAAATGGGTCGTGTTAAAAAAGTGTGTTAAAAAGGGACTACTAGAGATGACTTAAGGTATTAAATATGAGTAGGTTTCCTCCAGAGTCCCATATTGCAGACAGAGTACAAATGCTGAAGACAGCAATGAGAATGAGCAGAGAGAAATTGGGATGTCTAGAGGAGTGAGAAGGCACCCCTAAAATGGATGAAACTATGGCCAAAGCAAGCAGACAGGATCAAGAGCTTTGGTAAGTAAATGACGAGTCACACACAATGAGTCCAACCTTAGAGGAATGAATTACAAAACATACCAAATAAAACAAAATAAAAACCTTTATTCAAACATCTAGGGCATACAGCCTCACAACAAGCAGGTGACGAGAGTGGGAAGTGGCACCTAGAGAAGAAAAGGACATACTCAAAGGAAAGTTCTGCCCCTGCATTCGGCATAGCAGAATTCGTGATGTTCCCCTGACAGTCTTTTCATGAGCCATTGAAGTTCATGAAAAGAGGAGGCAGGAAAGCACCAACATACCTGCTTGTTCTTCTGTTCCTCACTAGGAATCCACCTTTTGCCATGCCTGCAGGCTCCTCATTGAGGAAAGACATGCACAGAACTGAGGGAGCAGCTGAAGGCATGGAGCAATAGATGGGAAAACAGATATATCTGAGTGGTAGAAGGAAATATAAAACACCGAGAGTTTAGAATGAGGGAACTGGAGGATGCTACTAAAGAGAGCTATCCTAGCAGTCCTACTGCTAGTCCCTGATGGCATCCAAGGACCCAGAGAGTGACATCCAGAGGAGATTGGACAACATTTGGGACAGCTCCACATCTGAGGAAATTTGTCATGCCTTTAAGTTTTCTCCTCCGGTACATGAGCAGCCCCGTGTGGTCAGAGCTAGAAAGAGGCTAGCAAGAAGGTCCTACTGACTCAGGAAAAATGAATAAACAAAACAAAACAAAACAAACAGGAAAAAAAACAGGACTGAGACACTAATTCACAAGATGCATTAGAAACCTTACTCCTTCTGGGCCCGAAAGCCTGTGATAGCATGATGGTACCAGCAGGCACCAGGGAGAAGGGAACAGTGATCAGAGTTCTGGGAATCAAATGGTTTTGGTGCCCATGCACTAAGGAGATTAGAAGACAGCAAACAGCAGCAGATGGAAAAGTGGTGGTGGCTGTGCCCTATTTCGCTTGAAGCAAGGGACATGGATTTGAGAGGCTCTGGGCAGGACAGCAGGAGTTAACTTAGAAAGAAGAGATAGCCAAGAGGATGAGAAAGTCTGACAAAATTTAGATAAAGGTCTCCTGGGAGACTGTGCTGATAAATGGAGCAGGAGGCCATCTCAATGCGTTGAAGTGCTTGTGTCCCAGCTGGAGTGCAGAATCGGTGCAGCCCCATTCCCCTTGGTGATGGTTAAAAGAAACAGAAAAGTGCAGCAGCAGAGACAAGGGCTTCACAGCAGTGACCGAGCTGAGCACCAACACACCTGCACCTGCCTTGATGGGAGAGAGAGCTGCCAAATGACAAGCACAGACAAGCCTGCACCTTCACATTAGGTTGCTATTGCTGCATTTGTTCAGCTCCATCCATGAGCAACGAGTGCCCCTTTGGCAGCACCATGTGCTTAGTAGGTTAAGGGCTGAGAGTTTCACTCCAGGCTCGTGTTCACAAAGAAGGCTCAGCTGAGAGGAACTCTCTCATACCTAGAGCTTGCCTATAACAGCCTGTTTAAGTCTTTCATGATGTTTTGTTGAGCCCCACTTTCTACTTACATAAGAAAAAACAAACAATTAAAGAAATAAAATAAATCTAGTGGGGTTGAGCACTCCAGGTTTCAATGTTAGGGAGCTTCTAGACACCATCACCCAACTTACCTGCAATAAAGCATGGGATTTTCTCTTTCCCACTGACAATAAGACACGGGTCCTTTTGCATATTGTCAAAAGGCATAAGAGCCATCCCTCTGTCAGTGAATTTTTTATTAACAGCCATCAAGCCCAGCTGGTTGCTCTGGTCCCTCAGTCTGTTGGCCAAAGGCACTTCACTCCCATATACCATGCTAGCATCAAGAAAGGACGTGAGCGCGTTGATCTGATCTCGAATTGCCATGCCTCTGTCACAAGCCGGAGCTGAGCGGAAGAAGGGAATGCAGTCTTTCGTGTTCTTAATTCGTGGGTCATTGGGTGGGATCTGCAAAAAGGTAAAAGAATAATTCATCACCACTTCAGGGACATATAATCTCTGCACTGATAAGAAAAGCCAGACAGGAATGATTGCAGACATATTTCCCACGGTAGATAAGATGGTCATCAGTCAAGTCACAGATATGAAGGCTGACATTCAGAGCAGAGAGGCTATTTTGGAAACCCAAGTCCCACATATCCATGAAAGCCTGGAGATGCCTACATTTCCACACAGATAGACTTATGGCTACTTTTTCCTCTGTATTTGTACATATCTGCTTGAATCTTGCAAGCCCAAGCGCTCCTTTCACATGCTGGAGTTTAGTGTCCATTTTTACATTCTGGGCAGTTGTTTGCAAATTGTGACGCTGACCGTATTCTTAAGTACACCTTGGGCACTCGGGTGATGCCCTATCTCTTCACAATTTTCTTTGGAAAGAAATGCAGTTTCATGCAGGGGCAAGAGATGCATGTTCAAAAGTCCTTAGCAGGAGAGCAGGGCTGCAGGGTGGACCATGCCTCTGCCCTGCAGCGTACACAGGACTCAAACTTTGCAGTGCAGTGTTTAACCCACTTTCTACCTGATGGATATGTTTTCTGAGCACGTCTAAGCCCACCCAGACATGGGCAGAAGCGGATCTGGTGCCTACCTTCCCCCAGTACATTGCCTCACAAATCAAGATTCAGAGGTCATCTCAAGCACATCTCTCCCACTGTTGGAGAGTGCAATAACTGCTGGATACTTCATATTTCCATGATTAGGACTGAGTCTTTCCTGTTTGAGTAGGTCAACTCCAAGCACATTATTAAACATTAATCAAAGTAGGTACTAACGTGACTGCAATGCTTTCCAGCTAAATGCCTTAGCCTCCAATGGTAGAAATTCTACTTCCTCATCCCATGTGCTAATCAGCCTTTAACCATTGAATGAGTATGTATTTGCTGTTTATGGGGTATTTTACCAGAGTATTGACATCCATCTGCCCCTGCCTCTGGCTTGCTTTCTGCAACCATCGCACACATCAGTGTTGCCTTGCACTATACCTCCAGAGGAAAACCATCCCATCAGGGATGGGGCTAATGGTTGGAAGCGCGGGAAGCTGTGACTGTGCCTGTTGTGCCACGGCCATCCCTGGGACCCAGCACTGCCACCTCACAGGCAGCAACCCCTGGCCTGCTCTGAGAGGTTGTCCTGCGAGGGATGCGGCAGGGAGCTAAGTGTATAGACCGCAGCCCTGGGGGACACGCTCTCCTGCACGCAAGGAGGACCTCAGCTTACACTATCCACTGCCTGGCCATATCCATGTCCCATTGCAGACAAATAATCCCAGTAGGAAACCTGATAAATTGAAGACAGATAGCAATGTCTTAGATAGCAATAAGAGACTTGACTTGGAAAGCAGGCTTCTCAACAAGGGGCAGTTGCATCTGCACAGACAGAGGCATGGCCTATACAGAACATCAGACTGGATGCTCACAATAATTTCTTCTGCCTTCTAAAATTCACCCGTCTTAAGCACAGGGAGAGTCATTAAAATCTCCCAGCTAGCAAATAGGTACCCTTCCCCCCTCCCCGAAAAAACCTGGCTGGCCGTACCTTGATGGGAAAGCAGGGGGGCTGTTTGGCACAGCTGGTCTCACAGTCCACCTTGCCACTGAAGGAAACTCTAGCAGGAGTGTGGGGACTGAAAGACAGGTCATGGTCAATAAATTGGCCCCACTGCATGAACATGAGTGATCTCTGCTGATCCAGCTTGAGCTGCTCAGGGGGGAAACGAACAATCTCATTTGACACTTTTCGAACCTGCAAGGGATTAAGGCAAAACATGTGTATTAAGAAATGGCCATAAGGAGCGCATCAGCTTTCGAGGTCACCAGCAAAAAACGATCCAATGTGAACTCCTCTTAAACAGCAAGAGCTGTTCTCCCAAGATCCTTCTTTTCTCATTCATCCCCCTTCCACTGTAAATCTTCACTTAGTTGTTTCTTCAGTTACAGCTACAGAGAAGTGGTCAAAAGTCTACTCGAGACATGGTATTGTACAGTATAAGAGTTTAAAGTTGCAAGGAAAGCATGAGCAGGAGGCACCCGACACTGAAAATCTCAGTGCTCCTCATTACAGCTCTCATTGCACTGAGCTCAAGTGATAAGAAGCCACCTCACAGTGTTTCTTCTGCCCCCCAAGCACTACAGAAGTTGTACACTTACACCCACAGATCATGCACACCTATGGATGCCCACACAGAGTTTCTACCTAGAAAATTGTCCCCTGGTTCTGCAGCAATTATATTAATTTTCCTTTGCTTCACCTGGGAGTATGGGAAGATAGAATGTATGTCTATTAAATCACAGTGGAGATATGATGAAAAGACACCTGAAAAATGAGATTTCAGCTTCCTGCCTGCTAATCCCCACCATGCTAGTGGTTCAACTTACATTTGAGAACTATGATAATATCCAAGCACTGGGAATCCCTAAATGGTGTTACTGTATTTTTAGCCGAATGTTAGAAACATTACCAGTGGAAAAGGGAATCCAGACAAACGCTTTCCTTCTGTCCACCCATGGGGGAGCGACACACCATCCTCATACTCTGCTGGCAACCATCTGACAAGGGCTCTGTTTGAAGCTCCTAGTGATGGGTTTCTCCTGTGTAAGTGAATGAAAGAACAGCAACTATTAGCAGCATTAGGACTGTGGCAGTGCCAAGAACTCATGAATTGGGACCCAGCAAATTCCTCCTGGTGATGCTGGTATGCTCTGCAGGTGGACACCACATAGGGCCTTCCCACAGGTGATGACTTGCATCTTCACCTGGTGCTTCAAGTGAGAACATGAGAGCCTGGGAGGCCTAATCCAGCCCAGCAAATATGTTCACATTTGCTAATGCCTCATAGTCCCTCAAATGAAGCAGTGAAAATAGAGAGACAGCTAAGTCCAAAATGAAAAAAAAAAACCAAAAAACCCACAGTCTGAGTCCTGCTGTACTTAACTAGTAAGTGTCTGATCCCTAAATAAGGATGAAGAAAGCTGGAAACCTTGAAAAGGAACAACATACCTATGTACAATGGTTGGGAAGATATGGGAGACCTATAATCCCAACAGTCCAACAGCTGGCAAAGTATTGCCAACTTCCAACAAAAAACCTCAGGTTAAATAATAGTAATAGCAATAGTAATAATAATAACTACAACAACAACAACATATACCAGGCCTCAGTAACTACTAGGATCAGATGACTGTTGCCTTTGCTATAGCAGCAAAATCAGCCAACTGTCAGTGTCTGCTACCTGCCCTATTATCATGAGTTTGTAATTATATTATTACTTCACCCATTTTAGTTTTTTAAGTTTCACCTAGCTATGTGCAAAATGGATAGTGCTCCTTTTAAAAGAAATAATGTATGGCAAAAAGCTTACTCTACTTGTGTTACTAAGCAAACTTTGTGACTAGTCCTTGTAGACCTACAGCAGAGGTCTACTAAAGACTAACAGAGCATATCAAATTAACAGCAGTGACAATGAAACATATAAAATAATCCCAAGGGAAACCAAGACCAAGGATGAAGAAACCCTCATCCTGTGGATCCTGACAATACACTGAAGCATCCAATCTGTGGAAAAAGGGCCTCATAACATCAGAGAAAAGGAGCAGACACTTGTGCCTATTGATTTTACTGAACTACCAATTATCTTAAAAGAAATTGGGTGATTTGCATCGTGAGTGTTACTAATTGATCTAAAAATAGTTATATGTTGATTAGACTTTTAAAGTCTTAGTTAGACTACTAATAAATTTTGGTCTTGAAGGACATATATACAATGTATTCGCTGATTGCCCACAGTGCCCATGGATGGCCCATGCCTAGGGCCAAGCAATGGAGAGACACAGCAAACTGGACTTCATGGTTTTGCTCTGGTCTGACAGACCTGTCCCTGTCCCAGAAGCCAGAGCCCCACTCTGAAATGGAGCTGCCACTTTCTGAAAACAGGAGGAGGCAGGTAGCTCTCCCTCCTTCTTTTACAGACACCTGAAAGCTAAAGCACCCTCCAGGCAGACAAACCTGTGTGAATTCCTTCCTCTGCCTGAGGTGCCACATGTCCCAGGAGAAACTTCACCTCAGTGACAGTGGAGGGATGGACTTCTATATGGTCCCCTTGAAACCACTCCACTGTCGAGCACAGCTGCCCCTTCATTAAGTAAAGTAAGCTCTGAATTTACAGAGAAATAATATTTTATATCCCACCTTATAGTCCTGGCCTCCATTTGGCTAATGAAGGAGCATGCACAAGCTGCTCTCTCCCAACCTGTGCACCCAAATTTCTCCCTGAGCAGCGGGGATACAGTACAGGGCATGGAGCCAGACCAGACCGTGCCACAGTACAGAGCTATGGTGCCGCCAGGTCGCAAACCAACCCACGAGGCTGGGAAGCACTTCCATGCCTTGCAAGGGGCAGAGCCAGGCACAACCAGGAGAAAGTAAAAAATGCAGCCCAATGACAGAGCAGGAGCAGAGGGGAGTCACCATTTTTTTGCACTTTGAAATCTAGTTCATGTACAACACCAAAAGCCCTTGAGGTGAGACTGGAATTAAAATCTCCATGTGCCTGAGAAATAGTATAGTGGGTTATAAAACCCTAGGGAAGGCATCCTGTATGGATCATCTTGGAAGATATAAGTCTTGCTGTACTGATAGGGGAACCAGCTGCCCCTCCTCCTCTTGGAAGCCCCTCACCTGTTGTTGCACTCGCCGGTGATCGTTCGGTAACGGGAGGCAGATTCACAATTTATTTTCTTATTATGTTGGTCACATCCAGTTGCTTTGAAAATCATCCCCAGTTGAGCTGGTGTGAGAATGTCTACAAGACAGCAATAAGAAGTGAACGTACTGATTCTGCTTGGTCAGGGTGTCTCCCAGGCTCAGGAGGAAAAAAAAAAAAAAGAAAAAAAAACATTCTTGCAATCCAGAATTGGATTCCTATGCTGGTATCATCCTGTGCAGGAAGAATGCAAAGAATTTCTGCTTCAGGTTATCCTGCTCTAACATGTCTGTGCTGGAGATATTCTCCAGAGCAGCAGAGCTCTCTTTTTGGTTTGGGATGGCATCAAAAACCACAACGGTGTGTTCAAATCTTACATGTAGTTACATTTTACAAATGGGCAGAAGGGAAATTATTTTCTATCATTAACAATTGATTAACAATTCTTTTCTCTTTCTCTCCCTTTCCCTTTATCTCCACTATAAATTACTAACAGCTACTGCTGTCTCCGAGAGCCGTTAAAAGTTTTGTTTCCCTATGGAAGCACCCCCCAGTATGCACACTGTCGTCGGGAGAAGAAGACATCAGACTGCTGTTCCCCACGAGGGGACACTGGCTTTGCATTTCTCGGTGAAGATTTCCCAAGGAATGGGCGGTAAGTGGCTGACATTAACCTTCTTTGCTTGAATGAAGCCTTTTGACCATGGCTACTGCACACTACACCCTGCAGTTTCTTAGCCACTACTGCCACCAACAGTTTCATCAGTGCTTTTAGAAGAAACTGCTGCCTCCTTTGCCCAACGATGAGAGGGCACAGACGTCCCCTGCCTTTCCCCCTCACCCTGCATGGTGTGAGCTTGGGCTTCAGGTCGTGATCTGCCAGTACTTAGCCCTAATGCTTGTGGTCCTCATGAGTTAATTATTATATGAAGCCCTCCCCGTTCCTCCCCCGAGTGTTCCTCTAACCGCCCCTAACTTGCCTTCTGCTCTCAGCAAACAGGTTTTGATGGTAGGCCAGGACCTCCCCCTCACAGAGGGGATTTTTCCTCAACACAGCACCAAGATGCTTCACACTGTAGTTGGACGGGAGGGATTTGAGGAGTGACCCAGCATATCCCCTAACTCCTTCCTCCTACGTCCCACAAAGGCCTGTTGACCAAGAGCCACATCTTCATGAAACAGCACTCACTGCTCTTTCTTCCTCCTAGCAAAGTGACATTCCTACCTGTGACGTTGAAATCTCCCTTCACAGTCCATCGCAGCTTCTCCTTGAGCAGGGTCAGGGTGGTTTCCATGTAATCTGCAGTGCGAACTGCAGACCGGGTCCCTGCCACTGGCTGTTTGAAATATCCCAGGAGCTCTATTGGGGTCAAGGAGCTGTTCTGCAAGTTCTTTTTTATGCTACAAGGAGCAGGGGAAGGGGAAAGAAAAAAAAATCTGCAGGGGGCATTGGGGCAAACCCCACTGCAGGTCCTGCAGGTTACCCCAGTTCACCACCCGGCATGTTAGTCTGAACTGCCAAAAAAGGCAGGGTCACCCCAACACCCTGCATGTAAATTGGGAGAGACCAGGGCTGGTCTTGGCAGAGGAGCAGCGTGGCTAACAGGAGGGAAACCCCACAGAGATCCACCTTCCAGAAGACAACATCAGAGCTCTTAGGCCTTTCTTTACATCCCTGAGTCAATGAAATCTCACTTAACTATTCCCTAACTAGCACCAGTGGGTGCCTATCTCCCTCCAAAGGCCCACAAGGCCACAAACATCTCCAAGTCTGTCTTAATGCTGCTGGACCCCTGAGATGAGAAAAGCTCCCAAGCCAGGGCTTTCCTAAGCCTCCCCAGAAGACAAGTGCTGATGGAGGAACCTATGCACACCCAAACCGTGGTGACAAAATCACAGGTCTCCTGCCAGATCGCACAAAATGCCCTCACTCTGACCTGCTGCAGTTCACTCCCCTCACAGGTGGTGAACAACTGGAATGCAGCAGGGGCTCTGGTTCTCCTCAGGATGTCCATAAGGGATGAAACAGAGTCAAGTACTAGGAGGGACAGCTTTTTTTTTAGAATGAAAGAGTTACAGCTCAAAATAACCGCACAGACTGGAGATGTGATGCAAAAATAGCCAATAGGCACAAGGCAGCTCTAGAAACTGCATGACTGCAAATAGCAAAGCCCCATGTGGTAACTCAGCAGAGGACATGTAGGTGAGCCTGGGCAGCAGAGGATAGGTAGGAAACCAGGAGTCGTGTATAGAAGGGAGACCGGACACGCACCAGCAGTGAGAGGTTGTGGCACCCCCAAAACATGACAGAGGAGCCCAGGCCATTGATAGGCCTCATAAGCGTGAGGAGGCTTTATGGAAGCTGTCTGTCCCAGTGTGGATCTGGCAGGACTGTATCTAGAATCACGTAGCTCTACTCCGGGAGAGAGGCAATTGGGCCCTTTTTCTGATTGCAGCCTAAAATATAATAGCTAAATAAATGTTGGGTTTCAGCCCACCATGTTCATGGAGAACCTTTCCCCTTCATATGCGATACTGGAGTCAGGGGCAAGAGCCAACTCTTCTGAAGCCAGAGGGCTGCAAGGCACCGTAGCACCCATGCACAGCGAGAGCAGACTGCACAGTCCAGCAGCTAAGCCCAGACTGAGTCTCACCTGTCACGTGTGTGTTTATAAGCTGAATCCACTAGCTGCTTGGCTTCGTTAACACTGCTCAGCACTGACGCATCTGACAGTTCCTCTGAGAGACCTCACCAAAGGAAAGGAAAGGGCAGAGATGAGAACGCTGTTTTCCACCCTGTTGTGATGAGCAAGAGAGCAGTGAGTGCTCTTGTCTCCTGCTTTTTTCTCATCCGTGCGTTTTCCCCCATGCTTTTTCTCCTAGACCGCTTGTATCCACATTTGACAACACACATATGCTGTTTGCTGCTTCCTTTGGCACCAGCTGGTCAAAGCAGCAGCTCATATATCTCCATGCCACAAAGCAGAAGGATTTCCCCACCACTTTCCCCAGTCTGTCTAAAATGTTCTGCAAATCCCTGACCTGTCATTCTCACTACTTTTCCTCCTACCCTGGGGAACTCCTGAAAATGAATGAGAAGCTCAGGGACCTTGTCCCTGTAATCTGATATCTGTGTTAGAGAACAGGAGAGGACAACCATCACTGTGCTACTCTACGTGGGAGTCGCTTTTTCTCTAGCTTCTGGGCAAGGAGAAAGCTTCAGAAATCAACACAAATCATTAAAAAAAATCATATTTTTCCCAGAGTCCACAGCATATCTTCCTGGATCAGCTCAAGAGTTCACATCTGACAATCATGGGGGGAACACGAATTATCTGAACCAATATTTGAGATAAATGAAAGCTTGAGCATGTGGTTTCCATAAGGATTTTAAATGATAAATTTAAAAATCAAAGTTTTCTGTAGGTTTTAGAGGAGTAATGCAAGGCTGCAAGAGTGACAGGCAACTTCCCCATGCCTAAACACCAGAGCTACCTGTTAATGGTAGTTCAGTTGGAGTTGAGCCATTCTCACAAAGAGGGATTTGTCTGCTGTTTTGCTTGGCATGAGTGGTAGGAGGACTGCTGTGCTGCTGGGAACTAGAGCTGTTCTGAGGACTAATCTTACCTTTAATGCAATTTTAAGAAATCAGATAGGAAATCAACTGGTAAAAACCTGAAATTGTCAGTATTGCTTCTTCAGTAGATAGTAACTCTACTGGAGGCTTTCTGCTCTCTGTGTCTTTGCTGTTTACAAGAGGATAATTTAAGTTTTGTCACACTAAGCTTTATTCTTTTTCCTACTTGGAATGTAAAAGCCTCTGATCTGTTAAACCTGAGAAAGGTTCAATACCATATGAAGATGATACAGATGGTTGGAACAGACTGAGGGTCACCAGCAAGCCCAGAAAGAGGATTTCTACCTTCATCTCTGTAAAAAAAAAATGCAAGAAGTGAGGACCAAAACGCCATTAATTTCACCATACTGATGGCATGTCTTAAAGGAGCCCACAGCCCCAGCCAAGGTTTCCTCTTCCCAGCACAGCGCTCCCTGAGAACAAGGGTGCTGCCAAGGAAATCCTTCAGTGACCTGGTGATTATGGTGGATGGGAGCAAATTGGCCTGGGCCGAGGAGAGGTGTGTGGGAGTCTGGAATCTCCCTGCTAATCCAGCAGCATCAATCACATCCTGAGCCAGCCCGTACCCTGCCAGTGCTTCAAACTCGCAGTGTGGACACGTAGGTCAGAGGATCAGGCAAGAGCGTTTGAATTACACATTCTCCACAGGACACAAGCCATGGGCCCCAGAAGTGCACATGGTGTCTTTGCCAAACCACAGAGAAGTTTTGGCAAGGCAGCTGCAACAACCTCGTTTTTACAACTCACTCAAGCCTTCTGGAACAGGTGGAGCTTGCAATAAGAAAGGGAGCTGCCTCCTATCTCACAGGGTTTCTACAATATCCAAGGGCCCTCAGACATCATTGGGGAAGCACTGCTTTGGGACAACATCTTCTGTGGGGCAACACAAAACAGATGAACTCATCCATCTGAGAGTTGAGACACAGCAAATGCCGTAGTGTTTGAATGAGGAGCAAGGCAGAACCATTCAGGAGAGCCCACCCTTGCTCTTGTGCTGCCTTGCCCTGTCCTGCTGCCTGGCTCCTGTACAAGCAGTAGCTTCAAGGAAGGAGCTGAGACACAGCAAGGGTTTGTGAAATGCAGCAGTGAGTATGTAGGTTCCCAGACTTCTAGGAGAAACAATTAGTGCAATCTCCTTTGGCATCATGAACAGCCCAGCCCATGCATCCTGGAAACCCTGCCCAGTCCCAGCTCCCATCCCCATGCTGATGAAGCTCATCTTAAAGACCACCAATCTCCATAGCTTCTTAGAAGTCCATCACCCACTCAGGGAATGCTTTTGTTAGGAGGAATGTCCCTGGCAGGCAGCCCTCCTGGGTAGCTGAGGGAAGGACCTGCTGTCACCATGGCTGATTGTCAGTGAGCCCAGGCACCTGCCCTGTCCATGCAGGGAGAGCTCATGCATGAGTTTAGGAGAGCTGCTACCAGTGATTTGGCTTGATGGGAAGAGGGGTCAGCCAGAAGAGCCTGGCAGGTCCTCTGTATGCAGGTAATTGGGCTGTTCTTGCATAAAGCTGACCTTCCTCAGGCCCTACTCATCCACCTCCGGTGTGGAATAAGGTCACTCCAAAGCAAATCTCTATCAGAACAGTGCCCCTGTGGACCGTGCCAGCAAAGCATCATTTAGCACCCACCATGGAGCAGCAGGCAAAAATAACCCACAAGAGCAATGCAGTCCAGCCAGATCCTCACTGTGCTACAGCTGGCCCTGCTGGGGGCTGCTAGGACAGACAGCAGCTCTGTTAGCCCTAGAGCAAGGCTTAGGAGACCATCACACAAGCAATGGGAAGCATAGACCTCACCCGAATGCTGCGAGCACAGCCTTGACTCCCTCCACCCATAGTACAGAAGCTCCATAAAAGCAAAAGCAAGCATGAAATGGGCCACAGCCTCACCTGCAATCTTCTGCTGTCCTCTGCCCGGCCCCTTGGCACCTGCACCTTTATGTGCAGCTGGCTGGCCCAGCTCTCTGGGGGACCTCCCCTTTCTGCGAGTGGGTGAGGTCAAGAAGAGGCAGCACCCACTTCCCAAAGAGAAGAGGACCAGGATCAGCTGCACTCTTGATGTTCAGGTTCTTCTTTCTTTTAGGTTTTTCAGCACTATCTGACTTATATCCTTGCCATGCTACAACTGTGCTAGTCACTCAGCAAAAGGGATAGGGCTGAATCGAGTAAAGGATGCGCTGGAATAAGCTGGAGTGTCCAGAGAAGCCAGGGGATTTCAGCTCTCCTCTAAATGGGACTCCTGCTCATTGCAATTGTGTTTTCCCTTCTGTAATATAAATTTCTTGAGTAATCATCTGAGGTGCTCAAATGCACTGGGGGTAGTTTAAATAAACATTTTTTAGTTGCACCCTGCCCTACACGATGAGTCCCAGGAACTGCATTGGTTGTGCAGCCTCTCCAGCAGTGACTCTGAAAGTGCCTGTGTGCCCAGAGTTCCCTTACAGATGGAGCCAGACGCCTTCAATGCAGTGTATTAGCACTTCACTGTTTTAAAGAAACTATGTGTTATTACAGGGACAAAACCTGAGTTAGTCATTGGTGAGGCTGCTGTGTCCTGTTTGCACCGCCCCAGCCCAAGGAGCTGCTGGCAAACCAGAGTGAACCCAGCTAGAGCACATGACATTCAAGAAGAGGCTGACAAAGCTGGACTTATTCAGAGAAGAAAGGGTTTGGGAGATCTAATTATTGGCTTCAGCTATCTCATGGAAGGGATATACAGAAGACAGAGCCTTTTCAGAAGTGTGAAGTGAAAGGATGAAAGGCAACGAGCTCCAGTTGCTGTAAGGCAAATTCTCAGTAGACATAAGAAAAACATCTGTGACAGTGGTGGAGACCTAGGACAGGGCCCAGGGAGGTGGTGGGATCTGTATCTTTGGAGATTTTCAAAGCTCACATGGGCAATGCCCTGAGCAGCCTCACCCAGCCTTGGAGTCTGCCCTAGCCTGGGGCAGGGTCTGGACCAGAGGCTGGAGACCAGAGGCTGAAGCACCTTCTGAGCTCCTGTGAGCTCAGCCATTTGAGGACAGAAGCAGGATTCCACTTTTCTGCGCCACCATCACCACCACCTGCTTGCACAAGGGCAAGCACAGTACTGCTTTTCTGCAAAGGGGCAGAGCTGGCAGATTTTTGAAGCCATTATCTGTGTACTTCCTCTTTTGTATCATGCAGTTTGCCAGTTAGAAGAAGATAAGGATTTTTAAAATGTTAATGAGACAGTTAGTGCATATCTGTGCTGATAAGTGCATTTCACAATTAGGAACTTACCTAATTGCTCTCAAAATTGCTTCAGGAAACATGAAAGAGGTGGGTTTTGAGGGTTGCTTTGTCTCTTGAAAGTTCATTTTCCATGAAAATGGCTCCTCAGACTCACTCTCAAATAACAGCATATAGGAAATGTCCTGCAGCTGGTGGAGTTTGGAATCCTGTGAGGAGGGAGCAGGGCCAAGAGCAGGATCACCATCCTGGGCTTCAGAAGAGCAGCCTTTGGTCTCCTCGGGGACAAGCTTGGTAGAATCCCATGGGATAAGGTTCTGGAGGGGAGTCAAAGAAAAATGGTTGATATTCAAGGATCATCTCCTCCAAGGTCAAAACCGATGAGGAAGATATCAAGCAAAGGGAGCAGGAGATCTGAATAGATGAACAAGGCAAAACTCAGACATAAGAAGGAATCATAGAGAAGGTGCACACAGGGAGATGTAACCTGGGGGAATATAGGAGTGTTGTCTGAGTATGCAGCAGTGAGAAGACCAAGATCCATCAGGAGTTCAATCTGGCAAGGGATGTCAAGGCCAACAAGACAATGAAGACTAGGGGTGATGTGGGCTTACAGGTTAGTCAGCCTCACCTCCATCACTGCAGGGGTGAGGAAACAGCTCCTCCTGGACGCTGCCTCTGAGCACATGAAAGAGAAGGTGTCCAGGAGCAATCAACATGGATTCAAAAGGGGAAATCATGCTTAACCAACATGATTGCCTTCTATGATAGAATGACCTGGGTACATGAGGGGAGAGCACTTCAGGAAGGCTTTCAACACTGTTCCCACAACATCCTCATAGACAAGATGAGGAAGAATGGGCTGGATGAGCTGACAGTGAGGTGGACTGAAAGCTGACTGAACAGCAGAGCTCAGAGGCTTGTGATCAGTAGCACAAAGTCTAGTTGGAAGCCTGTAACTTCTTGTATCCCCAAGTGGTCAATACGGGGTCCAGTACTGTTCAACTTACTCGTCAATGACCTGGAGGAAGCGACAGGGTGCACTGCACCTTCAGTGAGTTTGCTGATGATACCAAACTGGGAAAAAAGGTGATATCACAGAGGGCTGTGCTGCCTTTCAGAGGGACCTTGACAGGCTGGACAGATGGGGAGAGGAACCTCGTGAAGTTCAACAAAGGTAAATGCAGGCTGCTGCACCTAGGGATGAATAAACCCAGGTACAGTAAAGGCTGGGGTTTATCTGCTGAAGAACAAGTCTGCAGAGAAGGACCTGGGAGTGGTCCTTATTATTTCCTTAGCAGTGCAGCAGAGACAGCTGCACTGATATTTAACAAGACAACTTCTCATCTTTGGGGAAAGCTTCATATATGTTGGACATTTTTAAGAGACTTTATTGGGGTAAGAACGGCCAGAAGCCCCAGAACAACCAAGCGCATGCCCTAGCCAGCAGCTATGTGCTCCTGCTTTCAGCCAGTGACTGGGATGAGACCAAAACCAGGTGAGACTTCCTCTGTGTCTGGGTGTGCTCATAGATGCCAGAAAAAGAAGAGGGGTCACCAGGAGTGCCAGGTTCAGGCCTCCTCCAAGTTCAAGCACAAGGCCCAGCATTCAGACTCCCCATTGCCATGTCACAGGTCTGCAGTGGCTGCAGCGCACAGGGTGGAAGGAAGGGGAGATCAATTGCCTGTTAACAGGGTCGAACTACGAGTGAAAAATGTAGTGTAGAACATGAGAACACATGTAGAAGCAGGTTCCTGAAGTCCACGCTATGCTTGGAAGGTTGCTTTATCCAAGAGAAAAAAGCATCAAAAGGGACAATCGTAACACAAGCAGGAGAGAAGACTACGCTGTGGGGACAGGCCGGATTGGTGCAAGAAGGATTTGAACCATATTTCTAGCACATTCTGCAAAAACTCTGTTTAAGGATGGAAAGTGGTTGCTTTCTTTAGCCATATTCTGAGCCAGACCTCCAGAGCAGGAGCCGAGGGCTGTATTTGACCACAGTAGCACACACCAGGAAGACGTGATCTGCCTGCTCTGGACAACATGCAGCTTTGGACTCAGACTCCACAGTAAGCGGCTTATGCAATACACGTAATAGATCTGATTCCAGTCCCTCTGCACTCTTCTACACAAAGCCACATACCTTTTCCCTCACTCTCTTGGGCCATAGAAGCGGTCTCCTAGTCCAGGTCAAGCTCTTCTCAGCTGGTCTCTCCCAAGGTGAGCTCTGACTTACCTGCATCCATCAGGATTGGCAGTTTTATCTATAACTCTTTCTTGGCTCTCTAATCCCCATATCTTCCCCATGGCACCAGCCACATGAGATTCATCCATCCTTATTGATTGTTGCTCTGTTCCAGGCCACCAGTGA
This sequence comes from Tinamus guttatus, assembly GCF_000705375.1. The sequence continues at coordinate 14,101 of NW_010584965.1, read as the reverse complement.
GTGCAGGCGTCAGAGTCCTTCTGGGCCTACCCTGAATCTTCTAGGTGCAGCTTCTCCCACCGTACACAGCACTGGAGTAACAGCACTAAGTAGCTTTGCTCACGTTTGTGTGGCCCACTGATGGATGGGTGGTCTGTCTTGGTGCTAGAGAAGTGTCTAGGAAATCCACTGCAGATGGGCACTATGTATTTCTAGACTTTTACAATTCTAGAGCATATAATAAAGAGCTATGTAGAGATACCAAGATTAACTCGTGTATTGCTTATGGTCTGTAAAGAGACAAGTCTTGTTCTTCTGAAATAGGTTTTGTGAACTCAGAAACTTGCCAGACCTCAATTACTTCAATCTGTCTTGGGAATTACAGCCAACCTCGCATTGATGTTTAATACCCAGTATGGGATTGAAAAGACCCTGAGGAAACTTGTTGGGGAATTTATTAATAAAAACGTAGACAATTCTGTCTACTGACTTTGCCCACATTTTCACCTTCCAGCACTGTAATTTGCAGAGGATAACTCTGAATCAGGAGGTCCCAAGCTGATGGATAGTGGAGATGGAGAGAGTCCTACGCCTTGTCCACCACGTGTGGTAACGAACATGCTCAGAGTTGTCATTGATTATGTGTCAATCAATACCCATCAACATCCCGGAGTCTCCAGGATGAGGCGAATGTGTGCTCAAGAGCTGCTCATCAAAGGCCTGGGAATGGGAATGCAGCCGTCCACAGGAGGTGGGGGAAGCAAACCCAAATGCGACAGCATTTTGTGTGACTTCAGAGGGAGCTTTGGAAGTCATTGTGTTTGTCATCATGGGTGTCAGCTCGGTTAGAGCACAACAATCCAAAGCAAAGAAAGCAGAGCAGATATCCAGACTGTATTTGCCTATTGCTTTTAGCTACCAAAACCTAGTTAAGCATTCCTCAGGAAGACTTTACTCCCTATTGCTTTTAGCTACCAAAACCTAGAAGTCTTAAGCATTCCTCAGGAAGACTTTACTTAGCTTTGCTGTAAAGTTGGCCCGGTATTGGAGAACTAACTGAACTGGTGACTCTGCTAAATGACATGAGCACGCGTCTATGACGGTTAAATCTGCCTACATCAAGACAGAGGCAGCCCAACGTCTTCTGGGGAAACAGAGCACCAACGTGCGCACACAGCCTGCACCAAGCCGCTGGTCCCGGGCAGCCCCAACGCGTTGTGTTAGTCTTGGTCTTCCCCACCTACACCTCCTGCGACCCGCACGCGTTTCTCAGTATCAGGTCAGTGCTTCTGTCTGCCATCTCAGTATGTTCAGCTCTCTGAACGGACCACTGCCAGCCACTGAAAATACTGCATTGTACTTTCATGAAAATTTTCTTTTCTGTCTGGCATTAGGACAAAGCAAATAAAAGGAAAATTTCTGTAAGTGCTCTTGCAAAGAAGAGATTAATAAGTGCAACAACAGGCAGTTTCTTTCAAAAGACCTTCACCAACTTGCTTAGGAAACTACAGCTGGTAAATTCAGTTAAAACTGCAACCAGCTTCCTCCAAGGCAGGGCAAGCGGAAGATAAATTACAGTGATTACAAGGCATGGAAGGCATTTCCAAAGGTGTTTCAGACTAGTTACCAACAATGTATCTCGGTACATGGTGTGAGGCTCACATCCTGCAGTTAGGGGAAGAAAATCCCACGCAGAACAGAGGGGCTCGTGTACGTGCAGAGACTTGAGAGGTTCCAGGCTGCCTGCGTTTTTATCCCTGGAATTTGCTTTAGAAGTTTTGGAAGATACTTTTAGCATTTGAAGCTAGAGCAAGTTCATCACTTTGAAACTTCTGAAGCCATCCTTGCCCTGACTGTTGTCCATCACAGGAGACAGTGACATACTGGCTTATCAAGATCTTCCTGAAACATTTCTCTAAGGAGAAGCAGCAGCCCAATCAGGTCCTCCTCATCAGGGAAATCCTTTCGCAAAATCTCCAGAAATCCTCATGGCCACTTTTGACCCCTCAGCTGGATTCCCAACAGATCAGTGTCCCAAAACTGCCACTTTATGCATCCAATCCAATGCTTAGTGGCATTCAGAGAGCTCCCCCTAACTACCATCTCCATTTCAAGAGTCTGCATTTCCACAGATGGGGCTATGAGGCACTATGACTCAGCAAGCAAAATCAGTCAAGAGCTGTGGTCCAATCTGAGAGCTTTTCAGGCGTCCTTATTTCTCATGCTTTTACCCAAATTTCTCATTCCTTTTCTTCCAAAAAGTGAAAAGTTCCATGCAGCTTTGCTCTCTGCTCTAGATGACTTTATTTTGATTTAAAAATAAAGCTGTTCTATTTTTTAAAAAGGAACAGTGCCAACCGGAGCAGAGAGCAAAGCCGCATAGAACCTTGCACTTCTTGGAGGGCAATATCCAACAGAAGAGAGCTGATGTCTGACTTCAGGCACAGCTTTACCAAAGCATATCCCGCGAGATACTGTTTACACAAGGGGCCAGTCCATGGGGATTTTTTTTTTTGTTTTGGCTTCCTCTCCAGCCAGGACCTTTTCCTGGTGTCACAACACAGCGCATTGGCATCCTGTGCTTGGCCTATGATGTTTTTCTTCCTCCTCCTTTCTCAGCATCAATAATCCTGATCCCCCAAAAATGAAAGCATCTAAAACTCAAAGATGACGTCTTTTCTAAATGCACCATTGTGTTTCTCTTGCTCTGTCCCTAGAACCAAACCAGCAGAGAAGGAAACACTGTATCTGGAGTAACCAACTCACCTGATATTGCGGCGCTGTTCTGCTTCTGCTCCACGACGCAGAGGCAAGAGTGCGTCCGTGCCCCCGGGCACAGACCTGCAGCCGGGCCCGCTCCCTGCCCGCACGCTCGGCCAGGGCCCCTGCAGGACACACCGGTCACACGGAGGCGCCAACGGATCCGGGGCTGGCAGATGCCCCCCAGGGCTCCTTGGTGCCACAGGGAAGGAGGCCAGTGCCCAGAACTGGGGGTTGCTGCTGCCCGACGCCGTGCAGGCAGCACAACACAGAGCTACGTGCAGCTGAGTCCAGAGACCACACAACTGCACCCGGTAACGCTGTGTAACTGCATCCTGGAGCTTCCTCTTCCAGGGTTAGATCCCAGGCTGGAGAGGAAGAGGGTTTCACCCCCAGAGAGGGCTGCTATCAGGCTGCTTTGGGGTAAGGTGTAGTCTTACGTGATGTACTGGGGATCATCCTCGAGGCACTGGTGATTTCTACCATCCCACATACAGAATAAGCAGCAGTGAGTCTTGCTTTTCTTTTTTTTTAAGGAAAAGTGTATTTTTGTGAAAATAGACTTTATTATAATAAAATTTGATATTAAATAAAAACATACTATATCACCAACACTGTGGACACTGTGCTGGCATCATTCACATACCTCACATAACTGTCTTTCTTAAAACAAATACCCTATTGAAACATGCAAAGAAACACTGAAAAGGATAGAAACAATGTTGTACAAAACTCTCCGTGGCTTATAAAGGGATGTGTCTTAACTCAAGAAACACATCATACTATATGAAAATAGCTGCAAACTCTCCATCCCCAGCTCTGCTCTCCAAATGCTCCAACTCAGGAGCAGCCCATTAAAACAGCCAAATAAAACCATGAAAGAGGTGGACCAAAACAAATAAATAAATAGATTAAATGGATAGATAGATAGATAAATAAATAAATAAATAAATAAGGCGGAGTCCCCAGCCAGCATGTGGTCAAGGTGAACCAGCCAACAGCAGCTTGCAACAGCCCGTGCTCTCTGCAGAAGTATTGGCCCCATTCAGGGCATCGCTCCTTCCTCCGCGAGGTCCCTCGCGCTCAAACGCGACCGAGGCAGTGTGGGATGCTCCTAGGCACAGCTGCGTATTTACAGGTTTACAGTACAAATAACTCATTCATCAGCCCAGAGACAGCAAAGGGGATTCACAGGAACAGGAGAGTGCAAATGTTCTCTGAAGGAAGTGGAGTCAAGACAATCTCCTTTGGACCAGTGACACCGGGTGAGTAGTACAAGGGAGCTTTTCCTAAGGGGCTTGGGTTTTGCTGGGAAAAGCCATTTAGCTAAAGTTACAGCCAGGACACCATTTTTTAAATTAAAATATTTACAGGGAACTGGTGCATTGAGGGCTGCATGGAGCAGGACACACTACTGTGGAGGTAGCTGTATCCTAGAGCTGAGGCCTCATACACCCCAGTGCCATGAAACTGTGTCCACAGACACTGCCTGTGCTGGGTGGGCTTTCAGCAGAGACCACGGCTTGCAGACCCACCGAGGGGTTTTCTCTATTCAATCTATACTTTTTCCCTATGAAAATACTCTAATAAGCTTATTGCAGAGGGCTTCTCCTGAATTTCCAGTGCCTGTGTGGTTTGCACAGACAACTTACAGACAGCAGCAAATCCCTTGTTAATTCTTCTTACTGGACCCGAGTTTTTTGAAGAGCTTTTTTCCTTTGAAGAAGAAGCCTCTCTTCTTTTTACTCTGACCAGGTAAATCAGTGCATTTGAGAACTGCCAGTGGTGCCTGCTCTGGACACTGCTCGTCCATGAGAAGGCAGGAGGGTGGTACAGCAGGAGGAGTTGGCAAGAAGTCTCTCTGGTCAATAGACCCATCTGGATTCAACTAAGCAGGAAAAAGAGACAACAAAAGAAAAACAAAAGTATATTTTAGAGCCTAATAAGGACACTATGTCATCATAAACCTCAGCCAAATAATCCTGCTTTCTCCCTGTCAGTCTGTATGCAACTGCCGATTCAGTTAGGAAGCCTGCAAAGGATTTATCCCCCATCCAGACCCTGCCTGAGCTCAGACACTCCCAATTTTCTTCCACCCTTTGGGCTAAGAATGGTACAGAAGGCAAGTGCCCACCCAGGGCTCGTGAAGAGACATGACTTCACAGCTGAAGAGGTGATAGTTTGATCATCTCCTAAGAGCCAGGAGGGAAAGACACCAGCAGGTTTATCACAGGGACCCAGCAGACTACTCTGGAAATATCCAAGCAGCCCTGCTGGCTGCCAGGAGCCAGGGAGAGATCTGTGGGTTCCCAGTACATACTAAGATGGAATCTTAATCTAAAGGAATTTCCTTCCTTTAGAAGGAAGTAAGAGCAGGGCTAGGCAATACCTTCACATGTTCAAAGAGGGGAACTTACTTATAAGACAAGTTATCCAAACGCTCTAGAATATGACCTGGGATCCACAGTTCAGAAGACCCACTGTACCCTCTTTTTGGAGGGGCCTTTTGGAAGCTGGACAAGGGCCCTTGCCTCAGCTTCCCCTTCACAGCGTATCAGAGACAGGGCGGCTCCCAGAGCAGCCTTCTCCCTGGGAGCTGCTCTCCCTGCGTTTAGCCACAGGGACGGTGGTCTGAGCTCATGTGCTTTCCCAAGAAGCTGCATAGTTTGCCAGGGGATGTGCTTTCCCAAGAAGCTGCATAGTTGTTTGCCAGGGAAGATGTTCTGGGTTGCTGGGGCGTAAAAGAACCCTTGTCCCACTGTGTTCTCTTCCACATGGCTTTTCCAAACCAGCCTCAATGTGCCTAATGGAATAAATAGCCTTCTCAGCTTCCTGCTGTATATCCTGCCTTGTTATCCTCCAAAACACACCGTGACAGAGGCTGCGGCTGTGCTGAGGAAGGGGGTTCTGCCTTGGGGGGCTGAAACACCATAGCCCTCACTGACTGCCTGGGTGCCACAAAGGCAGGAAGAGGCGAGTGGTTGGTGCCTACAGGTCTTCACCATCAGCCCTGCAGAACTGTGCCTACACTCACGGCAGCAGCTACTTGTACTTGGCGGGCAAGAAGGGCCATGCTTTGGTCCTGGCCACGTGCTGCTCCTGAGAATCAAGCAGATGCAGAGATGTTACATTGCTATAACACATCCACGCTTTATTCTCACTGTGCTCATTTACCTGAAACTTAGTGGGGTTCAGAGTAAATGCAGCACTGCCTTACGACCCCACTGCTGTTTCAGCACCCTAACCCTCGTGTGAAGGGCACAAAAAGTGGCTATGATCTCTTGTCACCTCAAAGGCCAAAGTTATGCCTACTTCAGAGGCAGTCACTTCATTCTTCTATAGGAAAACAAATAATTCTGGTTTTATAGGAAAAAAAGTAATTCTCTAATTAAAAGTAAATAAAACAAGATAAGCAGAAACCTCTAGAAAGGAAGAGCTCGAAGCCATAGTACACGCAGTTATGTATGAAATCAATCTTGAGCAGCTCAGAATAAAGGACTCAGAAAAAACTCTGGTTTTGTGTGGATATCTCTCTCCTCCCAAATCCAGACAGTTGAGGGTCAACAAATCACTTTAAATTGACCCAAATAGTCGTGTCACCAGACCGTTTCTTGCCTGACTAAGGCACTGGACTACCCAGACACCTCTCCTCTTTACAGCGACCAGGATGGTGGTTGATTTTTCCTGATCTTGTCCTGCCACCTGGCAGTCTTGTCCTCACTCATTCAGAAGACTTCTATGTTTCTGCAGGTACGCAGCACTCCTCTCTCTGCCCTACCTGCTAGGGACAGGCTGCCAGCGCAGCCTGGGCCTCGAGAGAGCAGCTCTCTGTGTGCAAGGTGAGTCCTCCCGCAGAGCTGCACCATCTCCAGCAATCCCCGCATCTCCTTGTAGCACTGCTACTCCAAAACGGGCAATTTTGCCTGGCACAACATTGGTGCTGCTGGCACAGGTACTAGACAAGTCTGGGAATTCTAGAAATAAATCTGTTAATGAGCAATTTCAGTCAGTAATGGAAGATTTATGGAGGTAGGGAAAAAAAGTAAGCCAGATAAGGGCTAATTTGGTTTAGGTGCTTTGCAAAAGATAAGAAACCCTGGGCACTGCTCCAGATGTTCTTCATGCATTATGCAAAGTCCTTGGATAACATGCACAGAAGCATCAAGTTAATAAGAGAAGGGCTCTCACCAGCCTGCAGTGAGATCTCCCCAGTGAACTGTCCCTGCAGCAACTTTGGGCTTGGGCCATTGGCTCGGCAGCGCAGCCCCTGCCCGGGCAGCGTGGCCGGGGCTTCGTGCCCAGGCACCCCTGCAAAGCACCTCTCTGGCAAAGGGGGGGCAGTTTCAGGGCAGGTCTGAAGTGGCCCAGCAGCATTGCTGCAATTTCTCCTTTAGAGCGAGGCATGAAAACTGCATGGAAAATGAGATGCAGGTTCCCAGACCAACTCACAAAGCTTACAGTGATTTACCGTGATAAGGATACCACAGTATTAACATTGTTACCAAACATCAAGCAGTCAAAAGGAAATAACTAGTAGTTTTCTGTCTTTGTGACTGCAAGTCCTTCTGATTCCAAGCTGTTGTACATGATGCCCAGCAGATTTCCACACACACAGGCACCCTCACACATAGACATGTACAGATATTCTCAGAGGTTGCTGTATGACAGAAAAGCAACAGAACCAGTTCATAGATTCATCTGGTAAGAGACAAATGATATTAAAACTAGGGTTTCTTCCCTAAAGGACAAAAATAATGCTCTGGCAAGATCCTGATAACAACTATTATGGTTCATAAACAGAAGAACCATGTTTTCAGGGGGGTTTAAGTGCTCCCTCAGATAGTATTATTATTTGCAAAGTTTAAGAAAAACAGAGTGCTTCAAGCTAAGAAAAACATAGATCTCCCACCCCTTTCCCCAAAAGCAAGGCCTCCCCCCCAGCCCTGAAACTGTTTAGTGCTGTCAGATAGAACAATTATCCACACAGGGTCAGTTTTGGGGACTAAACCTAAACACCCAGAACATCTACACCCCAGTCACAGCCCCCAGAACCACCAGATAATTGTTCCAAACAGTTGCACTTCATTTGCTGAACAGACCATGGCTTCTCTTTAACGGAGACCCAGTTTGGCAGGTAAAGATCTGCCCTCAGGTGATTTGCGGACGGACTTGCTAGAGGAGCCCCAAACCAGACAGTCAAACTACAAGCAAGAAAAGGAGTGAACTGCAGGAGCCTGTAATGTGCTAGGCTAGGTGGGAGATTGAAGAGATCTTCTCACACGAACTTACATGGTTGCTCTCTCTCTCTCTATGTATCATTCATATCTATCACTGGACTCTTCTCTTCCTCATTCTCTGAAGAAAATAAGCGCCATGGGTGCATAATATAGGCAGAAATAAATACATGAAATCAATTAGAATTGAATACTTTCTAGAGGTGCTTTACAATCAGTCTTTGAGATAAACTGCATATTACTGATGCAAAAAATATTCATTCCGTAGCCACAGCATTAAAACGACTGCTTTACATTAGTGAACATGAGCGTTTCAGTGCCCCAGCTTGTGATCATAACTTCTTGGATAGTCCACTTTGGGCAGCCTTTTTCATTGCTCAGTTTAGTCCCCAAGTGTTGCCAGTTTGAAAGTTAAATTTCTTTATCTTTTTCAGTTTCCAGCATTTTAAGACATACTCACAAATCATTCGGATGCACCACCCTTCCCCAGGTCAATTTGGAACATGAACAGCCCCTATTCATTGGTCTTCAACACAGCAGCAGGGGGAAGGGAATAGGAAGAAAACAAACTGGGTGGAAACTTTAAATCCAAGAAGTTATAAGCGATTTGAAAATCACTCATGATCATGCTGGGGAAGCTTAAGATTAGAGCTAACCTTAATATAGCCCAAAGCTCTGCCATGACATCATGGTGCACACACATGCTCCTTGATTCTTAGGTCTCCAGCTGGGGTTAGTAAATTTGGCGGAAAGCCCCTTATCATGCTGTCTTTGGAAAGATTCAAGTAAAGCTTCCCCGGAGGCTGCCATGCACCTTCTGCTTTTGCTGATGTTTTGCACAGCCCAACTGCTGACAAACACCCCCGTGCCCTTCCCGAACCGCAGCAGCAGAGGGGAGAGCTCCTCCCTGCCCCGCTGTGCTCTGCCTACTGGATATGCCAGCACCACACTACCCAGCGAGTTCCTAAACTCTACCAAAGAGAGTATGTTCCTCAGAGTCTGGAAAACTCCAGATATAGCTGTGCTGCTGTAGGCACAGCTGCCAGGGCTGGCTCTTAAAATAGGGATTTTTTTTTTTTTTTTTTTTTTTAAACAGAAGGACATATTGCTCCTGCTTTACCCATCAGATGTTCTCCTCATGACTCGGGACGCTGTAACAGAGCCCCAGATACACTGGGCCAGGTTCTGCCTCCCTTTGGTAATCACTAAACATAGTTAAATCTACTTAACTATTACAGACTTGGTTACCAGCAAGGTAAATGCATTGCTGTTAAAAGGAGGCAATGACATCCTTCTTATTTGGAGGCTGTTGAGACAGATTTGGATTGCAAAGCACAAGGAGGTAGGACTACATATTGCTAAGTGAGAATCACCCAGGGAAAGCATCCAGGTGCAGTAAAGAAGCAGCAGGACAGGCTGAGCATGGGAGCCCTGTCACTACACAGAATGGGGCGTTGAGACGGGGTGGGCAAAAAAAAGTCATGTCTAGATAGTTAACACGGGTCCCCACTGAAATAAAATCGGCTTAATCATCAATAACCAATTTTCTAAGTTCTCAAACCCCACAGACTACAGAGAGGTTCATGGATCAGTCAGGATGAGAGCCACCAAATCCATCCTGAGCCAAGAGAGCTGCTTCCCACACTGCAGACTCAAAGAGCCAAGGGGAGCGGGGGCTGCGTGGACCTCTGGCAGGGACAGGGGGAGACAAATGGAAAGAACCGAAGGGCAGGCAAGCTTGAAACATGTTGATTTTATGCAGGTTATGAACCAGAGAAAAATCTTATAGCTGCAAACACAGAGGGATATACAGGCCAAACGGCTGTATCCTGAGGGAACAGTCCCCGTTTTCGGAATCCAGGAGCAGTGGAGAGGGGAGAGGCAAGTGGAGCAGTCGCAACCTGTGGAATAGGGAGCAGGAGGGACAGCAGGGCCCAGGACACCGCTCTGGGACATGGCCAAACTGGCATCCCAGTTTCCTCACCATGGAACCAGAAGACAGGGATGCAAAGATGTATAATTTAAGTAAGAGTAGATTTGGTGTGTATGTTATTCTGTTAATCACTCTTTTGGGTGTCTCTTTTCTCCCTTCCATAAAATATCACTTACTAAACCACATGCTTCACATTTGCAAGTGGCAGGACCAACTTGTTGCCCTAAAGCTTAGCTCAGTTTCCCAAGATCTTCCAGGAAGATGCAGGCTAGTCATGGAATAGTGACTCCTGACATCTGAAATGGGCCGTTTTGTTGCCAGTCAGCCCTGGAGAGGAGGGCGAGATTTGTAATTAGCTGAATTCAAACAGTTATAATTGCACCACTACAGGTCTCCTTGGGCACCCGCTGTTCTGATAAATGTGTAATTTGGGAAGAGTAAATCATGTTGAGAAGGAAACTGGAGGAGAAAACTCACTCGGAAAACCTGTTTCTATCAAGAGACTTGTGAAACCTCAGGACCTCAGTTAAACCCTGTGGTGCCCCAGCATGGACCATCCCTTAGACACTGAGAGCAAAGGGGCTGTGAGCAAAGGTCCTAGACAGGTAAGCACAAGGCAATGCCAGGTTAGGAAGATGACCCACAAAACTATCTGTAAATTTTTTGTCCAAATCAGGCCTGACACGTTCTTTCCATAGAAAGGCACAGAGGCTGGAATACAGATACTGCACCCACAAAGCTCAAAATACCTGGAAGCAAGAGACAAGGTTGCCTGAAGGAGATATGTGACGGTGGTTGAGAAGCACTTGAATACAGAAAGATGGTAGGCAGGTACAGAGAAAAGGAGGGGCTGAGCATGAAAAGTAGGAGGAGAGAAGGTGCAGAGAGCAGAAAAGCTAGGGTGACACCAGCAGGAAGCTTGACAAAGGAGGATTCAGGGCCCCGTATTTGCTTAAAGACCACCTCTGAGCCAAGCTGAGCCTGCTGTTCAACATTTCTTTGGGTCCGGCATCATTTGACTGTGTCAATAACTTTCCAAGAAAACCTGAAGGTTGAAGGATGAGCACTTATGAGCCAGGACCAAGTTGAGACTTCCCTGAATCCCAGTCTCCTTAGCAGCATAGCATGGAGGTCCAGCAGTGACCAGTGACACTTGTATATAAAGAATTTGCTGGTGGGACCTCAGAAACGTTTTGATCACCACAATAAGGAGGCTTGAGGCCCCAGTGAATTTAAGCTTTTCCTTGCACTATAGGTTAAGTCCTTAACAAGAGCTCCTAGCTCTCCTGTCTAAACCTTTGAGCTTTCACCCAGTTACATGCAGTATTTGAAATGGTTCTAGCAGATGCAGCATGCTGCACAACCCCCTGCTCTGCAGGCCCCAGCCAGGGCAGAGCTTAGTTGTCTGCACTGCACAGGGTCATGCCAACTCACCTGGCTCTCAGCACTGTGTGAAAGAGCCTCCTTCTCTTTTGAATGAAGCTCCTCAGCTGTGTCTTCCTCCAGAGTTACAGCTTCCAAGAAGTTAGACGGGACAAGCCCTCTCTGTTGGTTCAGTTCTCCCTGCAGGATCAACATTCAATTCCCACATCAGGTTTTCTGACTGAGATACAGGTAAAGGTGCAGCCCCATGGAGAGGGCTAGGCTAGGGTCTGAGAGAATCTAGGGCCTAGGCACACATTTTATGGTGGAAGGATCTTCAGCAAATTTCACCTGCATTCTTGCTTAGTTGTGGAACAATTCAGAATGCAAAAAAAAAGAGAGGAGCAGAGTATAGCAACAGAAGATGACAACAGGCAATGATAAAGGTATTACAAAAAGCAGGCCACTTATCAGTTCTAAATTACTAAGTCTATTTGCACTCTACAAATTCAAAAACTTTTCACTGATAAGCTGGAAGCAACTGGAACAAGACTGTGACATAGACTTACTAAGGGCCTTTGCTTTGCCCTGATCTTTCTTTTGTCTTTTTCTATCTTTCTTTTCTGTTTTGTTTAAAGAGTGAGGTATTACTGGTACAATCGTCCTGTAGCATTCTCTTTTTCACAGTGAATACAAACCTACTTTGCAGTTTCTCTCTAAAAAACTGTCCCCAGTCTATCAAGAGGTGATTGGGTGAGAAAAAACAACTCCCTTAACATTGTTGTTTGACTTCTTTCACAGTATTTGGTCAAACAAGACATTCACAATAATCCCTTCAGACTTCACCTGGAGGTGAACCTCAACCTGATGTGTGAACATACACTGCTTTCTTTCTGGGAAAAGATGGTTGATCCAAGAACTAAGAATCCTGCACAATATAGCTCTCTGGCAGGCAGAGCCCCCATGTATCCACAGTAAATTAAACTGATAAAAGTTGATATGCTGAAATGTGGCAGAATAAGGGTTGGCACTTTTTTTTTTTTTTTTTTAAATAATGCTCCTGCCCTGGATAATACCCATGTGTCAGAGACCTTGGTAACAAATCAGCTTGTAGCAGATGCTGATGCGGCTGATATATGTGCAGTAAGATGCATCCTAGGATTCAGGATCCCCACAGTAAAGTTATATAAAGAAGAAAAAAGAAAAGAAAACCCTCAGAACTGTTTGAATATTGGATTTGGAAGAAGAGACTGCAACAATCTGCCCTACAATAACTGGCAATGTGTTCACTTGTTCCACAAACAGAATATTTCATCCCCTCATTTCTGCTCTCCTGCCACTAGATGGACCCCAACTATTTCATATGTAGCCCCTGGATTTTCCTGACACCAGTACTTACATAATAGAATCCGTCATCATCCATGGATCCAAACACAGTGATAATATCCCCTGCACTGAAAGTCAGTTCAGCCTACAAAATGTCTGGAATTTCTCACCAGAAATACAACGTCAGCCAGGGCTGCTTGCAAGATCTCACTGTGGGCAAGAGAAGCCACCGTGCTGGGATTTGCAGGACTGGGATGCAGAACAGGATGTTTAGTGGGACATTATGAAACGCAGTGACGAGCATTTCACAAGTTAAGAGCAAAGCCTCAGTCCCAAAACAATTTGTATCAAGCATTAAAATGATGCCTACCACCTGTCCAGGAAAGGCGTGCTGAAAACAACCTAAACAAGCACCAGAAATACCCTATATTTTTCTAAGCGCGATACATAATCCCCTTCCCTCCACACAAGCCTATTCTGTGTGCTATGCTCAGGCATTAGTGACTAGCAGGAACGCCAGCAGGAACAAACTGGAGAGACTTGACCTGAGAAAAGACCGTTACTGCCCAGGACACACAACCCTTCCCCAACAGATGCATCCACCCCTCCAGTCATCCCAGGCAGCCCTCCACGGAGCACAAGATCCAGGCCAAAGCATCCTCGCCCGGTGGATGAGACCCCTCAGTTACACTGAGGCAGTATTCCTGGGATAGAAAAGGCGAGTCTGCAAACAGGCAGAACAAAGATATTCTGGGCAAGTCCACTTCAGCCAGTCTGGCTTTATAGGTACTTAATAACAATCATGAAAGTGTTGGCTGGAACAAACCTCTAGGGATTTCTGGGCAGGTTTTATAGTTAGTCTCTAATGCTTAGTTTATCTCCTGAGGCGACAGGTTCCTCCTGCATGGAGACCAATGATTTACTTTGTTCCAGCAGAAAGAAGCTTCCAGGGAAGTTCATTCACAGACACAAAGAACTGCACAGAACTGGCTCGGGGCAGATCACAAATAGCAGCTGCAGCTTTCGGGGCAAAACAAGGTGACCAAATTTTCTGGCAGCGTGAGCGGGAGAGCATTTCCACCAGCACAACAGAACTGCAGCAGCTTGTCTCAATAATTTGAGCTCCATTCACTGGGAAGGTGAAAACAGAGGATGTTTTTACTTAGGTAATCTTACAGAAAAGATTCCTTCCCAGCTCTGCTGGATCAAAGAGTAAAGGAATTTGGGTAACAGCCTAGGCTTCTACTAGAGCTATAGGAAAATACCTTGGAGAACACAAGTTATTTTTTGAGTGGTTTACCTGAGACACATATGCTGAAAAAAAACTAGGAACATACGTGTTTCATATTCTACACAGGTAACTGAACACACTTATTAGAAAAAGCATGAAAAAACATACAAAGAAACTCTATGTTTCATAACTTCAGGCAATTCCTTCCTTCTGTTGTATTTTTGAGCTTTTACTCTATAGGTTCTGAAAAAGGTACTAAGTGTCATAGGATAAAAT